>LBNU01006688.1:7997-32545 GCA_014162995.1 Artemisia annua | reverse complement strand
AAAAAAAAAAAAAAAAAAAAAAAAAAACTTTTGCGTAACGTAACTTCTTCCTCAATGGTCCATGGAACGTACTGGGGTTCGTCCTCATTTCGAAACGTCCTCTTTGGTATCTTTTTGACGTCTTCTTTGGGGTCGTGACTTCGACGGGAGAGTCCTCACGAGTGGTATTTTACATAGAATCTGAAAATTGAGGTTCGCCATTTCTTCAAATGGAAATTGATGAATGGGAGATATAGTTTAGTTCGTATTTGGTTGTGATGACGAATCGCCAATATTAGATTGTGAGACATAGGTGGTGTTATATGGGTCAACGTTGGTCTACAAGGTTTGAGTAAATGAAGAAATCTTCCTACTAGTGCCAAGGATAGTAACAACATCACCCAAAATCATAATAACACCATTTATACTTTTCAACGTGTATAAATCTTTATTAATAAATCAAAGATTATAGTGAAATAGGTATTGGTAAAACTATTCCGGTTGAGCGACAAATGTAAACACTCCTTTTGGGAACGACTAGAGGCAGCTAGCTTTGCTTGATCGTTCCTAGTAGAGGGGATCCTATCAACCGTAGTGCTAAGTACTACTTTATATGTTTGTTTAGAATCCTACTTATCCCGGTTACAAAGTTTCGTTTAAATAGGCAAAGGAATATTTTGGATGCACATGGGTATAGTAGATAGTCGGCCTTGTAGTAGATAGCACTTGCCTAAGTATACTAGGTGGAGCGTGCGTTTGCGTTTCCAATGCTGACAGCTTTTGTACCCAAGATGTTACTTTATCGTCCGTTGATAAGACCTTATGCTTATCTTCCCAACAAGTTTCCTGCCCATTCATCAGAGACAAAGTCCATTATAAAGATACGTCTTCAGGGTAACTGAGTCATTTGTCAGTCCTCAGTTCCACTGGTGTTGCTTGTAGCTCCTTATACCTTGCTCCCTGAAACCGCATAGGTTATACAAAGTGTTTCTTCAGTTGATCTTCAACTTTCCTGAGGCTTGGCAGTTGGTTAAGCTTTTTACAACTCTCACTGATTTCTTATATTAGTGAGTTTACATCAACTGATAATCATTAGTGAGGTAACTATCACTCACAATCATCATGGTGTACTCTCTGATAACCACTAGGGAGTAACACTTTCTGATAACCATTCGAGAGTAAGTACTTTGATTTTCATCAAAAGGTGATTTACTCTCTGATCCTTATCAGTTTGTGTTGTTGTCTCGCTGACTTATATAAGAAACTTACTAAATTATGCTATTTTATGTTTAAAAACATATCAGAGACAGTTGGGTTGAAAATCAGAGCCAACAGTTAAACATGTTTTGTTGTGTGTATTTGTTAAACACGTTTTGTTGTGGAGATATGAATTATGAGTTTCAGTATGTTGGGTTTTGGTAAAGTTGGTTTCCGTAAAAAGACGATGTGGTCGGAAGTTGATTTGTTGGTTTGAAGGTTAAGTATTTCTGAGACGGAATGTTTCTTCATGTGTTGAGGGAGTGTTCGAGTAGTGTGTTGATGTCGACGTTTTGAGTGTCAGGGAGTGTTTGTTGAGACATTTTGTATGTAAATTGGTATTGAAAGTATGAGAATATATAAAATAAGAAGTTGTGTTTAAAAATGTAACAGTTTAAATAATATTCAACTATTCGTAGATAAAAAATAGGTAGTGTAAATTATTATTATTATATAATGCCACAAATACAATTTTAGGGGCCCAAATAAAAGATTACACTTACATTTTAAGTTATGGTGCTAACTTATGAATATATGTGATATGTCGACTAAGTTGTGAAAAGAAATATATATAGCTTTTTAGGTGTATGTAAATGGATGACTCGGATGCACGTGACACTTTTATAAATGTGCATCACGACGTCTCTAGAAAAATATATCGCAGAAAACAAAACATCATCACTAATATTTAATGGACACGTGGGCCATTTTATTTCTTTGCACATCGTTTATTTTTACCAAGATCTTACCATAAAGTCTGAAGGCCTAGACACAATTTCATACCTACCACATTTACAAAATATCTAGTTAACTCAAGAAGATGCACAGACCAGGGCACCCACCACCACCGCCACCTCATCACCACCCACCACCACCACCTCCTCATCATCATCACCCGCCACCACCGCCACCTCATCGTCACGATCGTCAAGGCTGTTGTACTATTCTCTAGCTTTATATAAAAGTGTGTAGACATGCATGACCTAAAGTTATTCTATGTAACAAATAGTACGTGCATGATCAGTTACTTACATTTGATGATGTATTTCGTTTTGAGTATTATATAACTTTATCTATGAATAATTGTATTGTTGAATTTATGAAGGTGATCTATTTGTGATTAACGATCTTTGTGGTGTCATTTGCAAATGTATTTATTTGCTAAGTAGTATATAATATCTGAGATTATCTATGATATGATCCATATATACTTCCTGTTTTATTTTGTATTTCAGTTCGGTGGTTAATTAGTATATGTAGTATTTACAGTATCTGATGATTTGATTTATTTAGTACCTACCACCCTTATGAGAAGTCATTGTGTAATAATTCTCACAAGAGCCCATTTCCATTTTGGTAAGGGAAGTGATTTGTACACCATTTTATTTTGCCATCCACCACTAAATTACACCAGTGATGCACATAGTACAACACTGCTATGCATGATTTAGTGGTGGATGGAAAAAAAAAGTGGTGTACAAATCACCTCCCTTTTGGTAAAGTTGGGATCGTTTTCTACTCGGTTTGGTCGTTCGTACGTAAATGAGTCTTCCGACTTTTCGTATTGATCTGCTTCTGCGTGGATATGAGTACTAAAGAAACAAGATCGTATTTTTTTGTGTGTGTAACACAAATGCAATTAAGACGCAGAATTAAATTCTTAGCTGTTTTTGAAAAGAGATTATACCCGGTAAATATAATTAAAAAGTACTATGATGTTTCGTACAAAGAAGAGCGATGATGAGCCACTCTAGAAAAAACTGCTATCTACTCAAAACACGACAACCAAACAACTACGGAGTAACATAGAGAACAGAAACAAGACAATATGCAATAAACACACAAATTAACAATTCTCTATGAAAACATCCANTGATGTGGCGCTAACGTGACAGTGAGTTAAGTTTTAACCTTACGTCACGTTACCGCATGCTCTTACATCTAAACTTAAATCAATTAATTAATAATGTTGTTCATTTATAAGTAAAAAATAAGTGGCTTAAATTGATTATTGAGTATTCAAGAAAACATATGTTTAATAATCCATTTAAAATATAATATGGCGTCAAATAAAAGATTACACTTACGTTTTACGTTATTGGTGTCTTTTAACCTATCAAATCAAATATTACTTTTGCATGGTGCTTACTTGTTATTAAAACTTATAAATCTTACATTTTAAGCATGGGCGGAGCTATTAAGGGACCTGGAATGGTCTCGTTCCCCTAGGCCTAAGCTCATTAGTATATTTTTCCGCGATTTAATGTATCAAAATTTTATTTTTTTTTGACTTGGCCCTCCCGTTTAATGTCTTTTCGAAAAAAAAAATTGTTTCGGCCATCTTAAGAAATTTTTTTATACCTCCGCCATTGATTTTAAGTTATTGTGCCAACTTATGAATATATGTGATATGTCGACCAAGTTGTGAAAAGAAATATATATAGCTTTTTAGGTATATGTAAATAGATGACTCGGATGCACGTGACACTTTTATAAATGTGCAATCACGACGTCTCTAGAAAAATATATCGCAAAATACAAAACATCATCACTAATATTTAATGGACACGTGGGCCATTTTATTTCTTTGCACATCGTTTATTTTTACCAAGATCTTACCATAAAGTCTGAAGGCCTAGACACAATTTCATACCTACCACATTTACAAAATATCTAGTTAACTCAAGAAGATGCACAGACCAGGGCACCCACCACCACCGCCACCTCATCACCACCCACCACCACCTCCTCATCATCATCACCCGCCACCACCGCCACCTCATCGTCACGATCGTCAAGGCTGTTGTACTATTCTCTAGCTTTATATATAAGTGTGTAGCCATGCATGGCCTAAAGTTATTCTATGTAACAAATAGTACGTGCATGATCAGTTACTTACATTTGATGATGTATTTCGTTTGAGTATTTTATAACTTTATGTATGAATAATTGTATTGTTGAATTTATGAAGGTGATCTATTTGAGATTAATGATCTTTGTGGTGTCATTTTCAAATGTATTTATTTGTTAAAAGAGTAGTATATAATATCTGAGATTTCTATGATCCATATATACTTCCTGTTTTATTTTGTATTTCAGTTCGGTGGTTAATTAGTGTATGTAGTATTTACAGAGTGATGATTTGATATTAGTACCTACCACCCTTATGAGAAGTCATTGTGTAATTCTCACAAGAGCAATTTCCATTTTAGTAAAGTTGGGATCATTTTCAACTCGTTTTGGTCGTTCGTACGTAAATGAGTCTTCCGACTTTTGAATCTTGTCCGCATATTCGTATTGATCTGCTCCTGCGTGGATATGAGTACTAAAGAAACAAGATCGTATTTTTTGTGTGTGTAACACAAATGCAATTAAGACGCAGAATTAAATTCTTAGCTGTTTTTGAAAAGAGATTATACCCGGTAAATATAATTAAAAAGTACTATGATGTTTCGTACAAAGAAGAGCGATGATGAGCCACTCTAGAAAAAACTGCTATCTACTCAAAACACGACAACCAAACAACTACGGAGTAACATAGAGAACAGAAACAAGACAATATGCAATAAACACACAAATTAACAATTCTCTATGAAAACATCCAAGATTATCCTCCATTTGAAATTCCAGCCGAGAGTTTCCAAGTACTTTTTAACTTGTCAACACGCATGTGCTTCTTGAAAGTGATATATGCGAGTTTGAGCCTTACAACATCAACAACCATGGTGGTGACTTGATCAACAATCTTCTCGCCTTGGCTATGAATACAGTTGTTTCGTTCTTGCCATATAAAGTACAAAGATGCAGCCACAATTAAACGTCCAACAATACTTTGCGCATCATCATGTTTGCACAAAGGGACCAACCATCCCATTATATCATCCCAAACAGGAGAAACAAAAGTTTGAGCCTTACAACATCAGCAACCACGTTGTTGACTTGATCAACAGTCTTCTCGCCTTCGCTATGTTTCTCGCCTTTGCAATGAATACGGTTGTTTCAGTCTTGTAATATAAAGTACGAAGATGCAGCCACAATTAAACGTCCACCAATATTTGGCGCATCATCATATTTGCACAAAGGGGCCAACCATCCCATTATATCATCCCAAACATGAGAAACAGAAGGGAAATCTGCCACTTTTAACGCATTCAACCACACCTTTGCTAAATACGAACACTCAAAAAACAAGTTCTCATGATTGTCGAGTTGTATCTTGCATAAAGGACGATAAGTCCACATCATTTCCCACGTCCCACTGATACAACCTATCATGCGTCTTGAGTCTTTTTCTCATGACAAGCCACAAATGTATAGCATGTCGAGGAATGCCATATCTAAACTAGACAAGTTCGAACCAATGAACCTCATTCCCCCGATTACGCACAATATGCCACACGTTTCTAACAGATAAGTCTCTTAAGATACCTTAATGTGATTTCCAAAACAGTTTATCTTCCTGACCGTTATGCAATAGAGGGACACTAATCTGATTGAGAATAGGGAATAAAGTGTACCATGCAACCGGCCATTTCTATTCGGCATTAGAAACAACAACACTAACATTCTCTTGTAAGTTATACCCCACATTGATCACATTTCGGTTTGATACATGGTTCTTCAAAAGACTGTGAGCATCACACGTAGCAAGCCACACTGACGCCTTGTTGTTGTTACCAAGTTTATACCAACATATCTGGTTGAAAGGATTAATAATCTTGAAAGTCAAATGCTTGATGGGAAGCTTGTGCTGGTGGATGATAAAGGGAAGCCGCTACCTTTGCAAAAGGAGGCTACCGATAATGTTGGTAATACTAGTAAGGAGGCGGATCACATTTTGGACGATAGTGATAGTGATGAGGTCGAAGATGTATACAATGAAACTGCTCATTTCATGACTAGTGGAGGTGAATGTGATGCTAGTTTACTTGAGGATGAAGATTATGATCTATATGTCACTTATGACATTGAAGGTTTAACTAAGGAACAACGGGCTTATTGTGAAGCGATAGATATTAATCTTCGTGGTCGGTTTAAACGTCAGTTTCTTATTTCGTGTCTTTATACTAGTTGTTCATAAGTTTGATTTGTCTTTCTTATGATATGTTAGGTTTGGAGCACAATTGGTGCATTTATTCCTGTCTATTTTACGGGTCTAGATGTGGGATTCACCCTCATCCTCAAATGTTATTTTGGAGTAATTAATTTACCGGGGGTTGTCCCTTTACCCAAAAAAAAAGTTTATACCAACAACGAGGTTGAATAAGCATGCGAATCTGGAGCAACTTACGCCAACCCCAACTTATATTAGAAACCTCCAGAACTTCCCAAAAGCTACTGTTTTTTAGCTTATAAACATGTATCCACCTTACCTACATGAAGTCCTTATGGGTTACTAATTTCTATATGTGATTTGCCATTAAAGCAACGTTAAATTTCTCCAATCTTCTAACCCCAAGACCAACTTCACCGGCCTTTAGGAAGACACACATCATCCCATGACACTTTTACTTTGCCACGTTTCATTTCTCCTTGACAACAAAAAAACCACACATCAATTGTTCAATATCATGTATAATGCCAACCGGAAGAATAAAACGTAAGCCCAGTAAACATGCAAAGAAGAAAGAACCGAAAGAACTAACTGAAACCTCCCTGCAAAGTAAAGCCATTTGTTTTTCCAATCCCCTATTATTTTCCGAACACGTTCCACAAGAATCTTAAAATATTTATGCAAAAGACGGGATGAAATAAAAGGAACTCCCAAGTACTTAATTGGAAGTGTAACGTCTTCAAATGGCATAAACTAAAGAATAGATGATTTAACATGATCAAGAACATTGCAAAAGAAGATAGTACTCTTAGGGATACTTGGGATCAGTCCTCAAACACACTTAAATTCCTCTAACACCTCCATAATAACATTAGTCGATTAGACACCTCCACATGCAAACATACTCAAATCATCTGCAAAACAAATGTTAAAAAATTTTGTTTGCTACATCTATAATTATGATATGCAAAATTACTATCTTGACGAACTTTACAATTCAAAATAAAGGTTAGAATCTCCATAACTAACGTAAATAAGTATGGGGACTTTGGATCACCTTGGCACAACCCTCATTTCCCTTTAAAATAACCCTGTAAATTATCATTAACATTTATGAAAAAAGAGGTACTCATGACACACACCATAATCCACTTAATCATGGTCTCGTGAAAGCCAAAACCAACAAGTATTTCCTCCACATTTCCAATTAACTGTGTCGTAAGCTTTTGGGATATCAATTTCGAAAGCACATCTCGGAGGCCTCCTATTCAAATGGTAATTATGCATTAACTCTTGAGTAAGGAGTATATTATCCAAGATGCTACAACCCATAATAAATGTCGACTGGTTGTCAATAACCACATCATCCAAACCTTCCTTAATATGATTATATATAATTAGTGGATGCTACAACCCATAATAAATGTCAACTGGTTGTCAATAACCACATCATCCAAACCTTCCTTAATATGATTATATATAATTTTACTAATGCATTTATAAATGACATTGCAACACGATATAGGACGATAGGCCGCGATGGGGTAGATACCTAAGGCAACAAGGCAACAATGCAAAAAAAAANAAAAAAATGCAAGAATGGTATGATTAATTCTTTCAAAAATTGACCATTCATAAAGAAGTCTTTCACCGCATTACAAACGTCACCTCCAACAATGTCCCAAGCTTTCTTGAAGAAAACTAAAGTGTACCCATCCGGACCGCGGCGCCATTACCAATGGAGAACACAGCTTCACAAATTTCAGCATCAGTAACAATACGGATCATATTTCTAGCCTTCTCTTGGTCCAAACGTTTATGGAACAGGCCCTCATGGTCAACAGGCGTAGTATCACTATCAACTCTAATAAAATTCGTATAATGGGAAAGAAAAACTATTGGCATATATTACCCTCATACACTACCTTCATAAACTCCAATTTGTAAGCAAGAAGTTAAAGAACTTGAACGGCTTCGGTTTGTCATTCAAGATCTTATGAACTTTCAAAACGTACGAGCATAGTTGTAAATACGATGCGTCAAAAAAATTGCATAAGAACCCGGATATTCATTTTCTCTTCTTATAAAATTGCCGTTCAAAAAAAAATTTATTCGAGCAGCAAAAGCAACGAAACAAAAGGGATAAGTAAAATGAAGGGTCGACAATTTTGGAGGGTCAAGGTATATTAGAATTGGGAAAACCTCTATCAATTATCAACCTAATTCTCATTAATCCAAAAGTATAAATACAATATAATGACTTGAAAAATAAGCAAATGTAATGACTCGAAGTATTAAGTAAACTAATAAGTACTAGTAACAAATATGAGCTTAACCCATAATACACGGATCAACTAATACAAACATGCATGCATGTCAATCTAGTAACTTTGCTCAAATCAAATTAATGTTTGATATGACAAAATCGAAAGAATATAAAAGCTTATACATGTCGACAAGTTTAACTAACATCCTTCTGGAGACGGTCGACTGTTTGGTTTGTTGCTACTTAGATATAACAAAAACGAAAGAATACAGATGCATGTTTAGCAACTTATACATGTCGACCATTTAATGTGGTTAATATCATCTACTTCTTGTTTGTTGTGACTTACATATAGAACCGGATGGGTAGGATGACATTGACGCGTATGATAGATAATACACCATAATATAATGCTGTCGACGTGAATTTAAACTAACCCAATAAACTAATAATTGTTCAACACGTGAATATAAATTTTTACTTGCTGCTAAAATGAAAAAGCACAATTCCCAGCCTATAAATTCCCAAAGCCTTTGCTCAATTTTCATACCTACCTCATCCAACACAACATATTTGGTGAAAAAAAGAAGATGCCTCCACACCACCCACCACCGCCTCCACCAGGCCATCCGCCACCACCACATGGCGAAAAACAGGGTTGCTGTACTATTTTATAGCTTAGTCATCTATGTAAATTGTTACCAATGGGCTTGTGTCCCTATGGTATCTCATGTTATGTGTGAAGCTCCACAACCAAATTATTATTGGTTCAAGTACCGCTAAAAGTTGTCGTTCTAAAAAATAATCTATCTAAACTGTTATATGAGTCTTCTATTTATTCATGTACTTTCATGGTTATCATATATAACAAATAATGTTTCATGCATGTCTAGGACTTAATTCGAAGATGTATTTCTTTTGAATGTTTTATAAAGTTCTATTATATTTGGTGTAAACTGATGTGTTGTGTTTGTTCATCCATGATATTGATTCATAAACTAACTAAGGTATTTATTGAATATACTAGTTGAGATGTGTGAAAAAATTATCATAATATAAAAATATAACTAAAAAAATACGATTTGAAGAGAAATACGTAGCAAACATATTAAGGCTAAACACAGTAAGAGGAGGGATTGACCCGCATTTTATCCGTCACGTCAGCTTTCTCTCTCTAGCGATTCGTTATCACATTAAAGCGACTTACACTACAAAAAACATATCTCACAAAAATACCTTTTATATTTAATTAAATGCACACAAAAGAACAACCCCAATCTCCCAACATTTGCAATCAATCGATGTGTCACACTAAGAATTGATCGATCGTTTCTTAAATTGATCGATTGTATGTTTATTACTGTGGGGAGCCTAACATGTTACCTTGTCCTTTAATAAGTTCAGAACATTAATTATAGCGACTGGTGGAATATAGACCAGACTTAAATGGCGGCAACTCACAAGTCACAACAACCATCATTTACACTATTTAAATTTAAAACATGACAGCTGAGTAAAACTAAAATAAATATGTAAAGCAGAAAAATGCCTAAGGCGTGTTAGGCTTTGCAACAAAATTCCTTAAGCTCAGTGTCACGAGCCAAATTTGAAAGTGTCGGGTTTTGCTCACAAGAGTGATAAATAAAACGGTAAAGGTGATGAGTAGAGGACTTGATATAGCATCACACTATTAGGGAGGTGAGGCCGCTCCCCCTATGAGTTCAAGACCAACGAAACCACTGAACCTTTAATTTACGCGGGATGGTGAGATGGTCCTTATCGGATTAAGGACGCTACATGGGGTCGAAGGGATTACTCCAAGAGAAGTTGTATTAGAGCTAGCTTGGATAGAGGTGCACCGAAGTAGAATTACTCATGTCACTCTCTTAAAGATTTTAAGAGTGTCGTTTGCGTAAAGGTGGTGGGAGAGGTCTCCCTGGATGTTGCAGAAGAGAAAATGATGTCGTGTCGAGACACAATGTCGCATAAGATGGAAGCCAGAAAGTAATGGACTAATCCAAGTGGGGATCGGAATACAGTCGCTGCACGTTGGATCTTAATTCGCCATAGAGATTAATGGACTAATCGAAGAAGAAACGTAATTGTTGCAAGTTTGAATTCGAGAGTCGAAAGTCGAATGTCCCTTTAAGGCACAAAACCGTAGTAAAGCCAAATAATCTAAGGGTGTTATTCATCGAATTGAATGACTAGTTCATGAACCGGTGGTGGGAGATTGTCTAGAGCCAAAATTTTGAAGGGTAAGGTTCTGCTTGGAAGAGTGCTGAATGCGAGGGCTTCTGTTTTACCATGTTGGTCTTGTTGGAGTACCCCAACGGTGGAGGTGCATTAAGGGTAAAATGATCACAAAGTACTGACAATGATCGAAATTTGAAAGTTCAATACACACAATAAGAAAAAAATAGTTGTCTACACACAATCACAAAAAGTGTCAAGTTCGATGCATTTTTTTTGTCATTTGCCCTAATGAGAATTATTATTACTTAATTCACTACAAGTTTGCAACATGCATTGGCCTAAGATCAATTAACTCAACACTAGCTAAAATAAGATACTTAGCCGACTGAGGTTTATGTTTTCCAATTACACATACATTGCATAATCACTATTTACTTTTACGAAGTGTTTGGTTTGCTAAACAGTTCTATAACTCGGGGATCATTTTGGATTCAATGTGATCATTTCACAAAGATCACACACTCTAGGGCTTTAGGCGATGTTGAGTTCCACTGTCTCCAAGGACATAACTTTTAAGGGACCGAAAGAATTATGGCCCTTTCAAAAAAAATTTTGAGCCTATTTATATTTTATACCTTTTTATATATTATTTTAGTCATTTGTAATATAAAAATTTCAGCGTAGTGCATTTTGCCTCCTTATAAATATTTTTCAACTTGATTCCACCACCAACAACATCCAAGTTTCGTCACTGACTGTATCCAGTTCGACAAAAATGTTTGCCTAAAAGATAGTCGTTCAAGATCTGGCTTTAACATGAATGTTTATTCTAGATGTTAACTAGAAACAATATTTGCACGGAAACTAGATTACATCACATGGTATAAACCATGTCGATCGACAAGTTGTAATGAATAGAAGAAAAATCTTGATATGATCAAATCAAAGATGTGGATGCATTTGGTCACACATAAATCTGACCATGGAAATTCGTAGCACTGCACGTCTCTACACGTATAAGTTTCTCTCATTATTTTGTATTCTTTAAAAGATAAACCACTACGTTAAGGAAATAAAATGTGTCAACATTGACACATTAGATATATTCCCACCCTATATATTCTCAAAGTCCATGCTACTTATCATATCATACCAAACCATATTCACAAAAATATATTTCCACCTTAAAATATAAGTGATCAACTTAAAGATGCATAGACCAGGACACCACCATGAACCACCACCACCACCACATCACCACCATCATCCACCGCCACCGCCGCATCATCACCACCACCCTCCTCCACCACCACCTGTCCATCACCACCATCCACCACCACCACCACCTCCTCATGTTCATCATCACTATCCACCACCACCTCCTATTCATCATCACCCTCCACCACCGGTTCACCACATTCATCACCACCCTCCTCCACCGCCACCCCATAGACCACATCCACACCACCACTATTGAAGCTAGCTAGCTAGATAAAATATTTTCTATATATGTTGTAACTTATGTATGTGTATACTTTTTAATGTGTATATTCCTTTTTAAGGATTTTAGTGATCTTGTTTGATGATCATATGTAACGTATAATATTTCATGTTAAATTAAGAATTTTACGGTTACGTACTCATCTTTCTATATTTGTCGTGCGTGTTTCACTTCAATGTTGTCTTAAATTTAAGCATGGTTGGAAAAATCGCTAGATGATAGTCGAGTGCTTGGATAACGCTTACTGATTAATCGGATTGAAATTATAATATATGAAAATACAAATATTCCCTTTATATATTATAGAGGTGAGTTACGAGCACCGTGCCCAAAAATTCTCTATCTATAACAATTCTTGAGGACTCGGACTCCAACGTTATTAGAATAGTATTATAATTTTAGCCTGTCGTTGGGCTGAATTTGGCCCGGATAAATGGCCCACACGAAGGCGGGAGCCTGTTTTGTTATGGCTACAACTACTACAACGAGTGCTTCACTTTCTCATACTACCAACTTCTGTTCCAGAACTTTTCAACCGACTTTCAGGGTTGGTATTTTAGATCTGGCTTGCCCTAATTTCTTAGATCTTGGTTTCTTCTTTGTTTTGCTCTTATTGTGTTTGTGCTTATGTGTGATCTTACTTGCTTGGGATATTTATTTGTGTTAATTTTAACATTTATGGTTACTTATTTTGGGCGACGATACTTAGGATGCATGTTGTTGTTTCTCCTTGCTGAGTGTGTTGTAGGCTGTTGTTAGGTTTTTTAGTTGCATGTCCATGTTTGTTATAAGTTATTGAACCTTCACTAACGTGTGTATTGTTGGTTGCTATGGGTTGCTGTAGACTGTTTCGTTACACGCTTTGTGAGCTTTTGATTTTGTTATTTAACTTTCTATCAATATTTGGTATATGGATTTTATTTTTGATCGCTATGAGAACAAAAGGGAAAGCTAAAATTAGACCAACTATTTCTAAGACTGTACGCTCAAACAATCCTCATATTTCAAACCGAGTGGAACCTTCTCTGTCTGTTGACACGTCTTTGCATGCAACTGCTTCCACGGTTCCTGTTAATGACTTACGCTATGTGCGTGTTGATGCTCAATCGAGCACAACCCTTTGGGGGGAGAGTTCGACGGTGGAAAAGGAGTCTGTTAGGACACCCATGCCAGAGGGTAGCAACGAGCGTTTGGCAAATGGTATGCAACATTTCATGTGATTTTTGGCTCATGTACCTGCTATGTTTAAAAGAGTGACGTGCTTATATGTTATCGCTTCTCTTTTGGCAGATGGTTTGCTCGACTTGCGTGCTTCAGGTGGTCAGATGTTGCTTGGATGTGGCGTTTCTGCTATGCCACCTGGTATGAATTTTAGGGGGGTTGCAATATTTATGTGCTTTTGCTTTGTTTAGTGTTGACTGTCTGTGTTTCTCTTTTCATTGTAGTGTATTCTGGCCCGCTCACACTTGATTTCACCGCTGGTACTGTTTGGCCACATGGCCACGAGGTGACCGTTGCACAGGCAGGTGTTGCTAATACCAATGGGAAAAGGTTGGTTGATGATTTGTTTGACGGTGTGTTTAGTCACAACGTTCCGCTGAAGCGGCGTCGGCTGGGATTTGTAGGTGTGCTTTTTTGTCACTTGCTGTCTGAGCTAAATGTGTGGGCAGATTAGTTTGCTAAACATGTTCTGCTGTTATTTTGTATTCTCATGCACTTTTTGTTTTGTAAACATTTTCAGCTAATGGTGGTTCACAACCTTCACTGTCTATTGAACAACGGATGGGGCCTTTGGATTCTGACACACCAACCAGCATTCATGCTGTTGCTACCAACAAGAAAAGGCGGCGCCAGACGTTGGCACCAGGTGGGTGCGTTGAGAATACTGCGTTCAAAAGGCAGCGTTCTACAATGGCTTCATGTATGTTTACTGCTGAGTGTTTCTATTGCTATAAATGAGTTTCACTTATTTTCTCACATTTGTTTTGTAAAAGCTGTATTTGTTGCTTTACGTTAGCCTTTGACAATGTTTTTGTCTGTAGGTGAATCGCAGATGCCGCAACCTAGCGACTCGCAAGCACATGCTTCGACTTCTGATATAAACTTCAATTTACCGCATGTGTTAGTTGATGCTACCACACCTTTTTCTGCATCTATAGGTACGTGCGTGTTTTTCAGCTACTTATTGTCCTACAGAGAAAACATGTGTTTGTTTATCGGCCAATTGGTTGCTTATCATTGGTATTGTAGGCCCGTCCTCTGGTGGAGCTACACGTGGCGCGTTTGTTGATATGACACAGCACACATATGTGGCGCCTCAGGATAACACTAGCCATCCACATACCACTGATCATTCACAGTTTCATGGACATCCAGTGACTACAGAATCTTCTCAGCGTGCTGATAGTGCAGAACATCTAGACTCGCGTCAGCGTGGTCCTAATGTTCAGCGCAATGGTAAGCATAGAGAGAACACGTGTGCCCGTATACATGGTATGGTAGAGTACTGCATCTTTGTCGTGCTAATGGCTTTTTTTTCGTGTTCACTGATTGGCAGGGCCACCAGCAGAATATAAAGCATTTGGTCCTTGCAATTGTGTTTGTTCTTACTGTCACGCTAAATTTTGGTATGAGGAAAGGCTAGCTGCCTCAACACGCCGGACAGGCCCGCTGTATCATCATTGCTGCCGCGGTGGCAAGGTGCAGCTATTCATTCCTCATGATTACCCGGACTATATTCAACAGCTTTTCCTCGACCCACATTTTTTGAGACATATTCGCGCGTACAACCAGATGTTTGCTATGACGTCGTTGGGTGCGACTGTTGATGAGTCCGTTAACAACGGTAGGGGGCCGTACGTGTTCAAGGTGTCGGGCCAAATATATCACTGCATAGGCAGGTTTTGTCCGGATGAAGGGAAGGGTCCAAGGTTCTTGCAATTGTACATCTACGACACTGACAGTGAGGTTAAGAATAGGTTAGAAAATTTCACAAACAATGGCGAGGATATTTTAAGGCAGGATATAGTGGAAGGTCTTATACAACTTCTGGATCATAACAACGCGTTGGTCCAACTTTTCAGGACTGCTAGAGATAAGCTTCGGGATGCGGATGTGCCAGAGTTTAAGATACGCTTATTTAATGTTGTGGGTTCGGTACAATATGAACTGCCTACGGCTGACATGATCGGTGCAATCGTCTTCGATAGCGGCCCTGAGACAGAGGCAGACTTTGATATCGTAGTGGAGGCACACTCTGGAGAGCCACAAAGAATAAGCAGACTGTATCCGTGTTACATGGCGCTCCATTTTCCGCTGTTGTTTATCTATGGGGAGCAAGGTTATCATGCAGATCTTCGTTTGGTGGATGTTCGGAATACTGATGCAGATAGTGACAAAAGAATGTCTATGCACGCATTCTATGCATATATGATACATGATCGACTTAACAGATACACGCTATTAACAAGAGGAGGTCGGCTTTTTCAGCAATACGTTGTGATGGCGTATTGTTGCATTGAGCAAAATAGGACTGACTTTATAAGAGAGCATCAGTCGGATATTAGAGGTGATTATTTATCGGGCGTGTACGATGCACTTACTAGAGGTGAGCGTGATGCATCTGATATAGGTTCACGGATAATTCTCCCCGCGTCATTCACAGGAGGGCCTAGATACATGTATAGCCACTACCTTGACGCGTTAGCTATATGTCGTGTTCACGGGAATCCTTCATTTTTTGTTACATTTACGTGTAATGTTAGATGGCCAGAGATTGAAGAGTACATGCAGGCGTTTCCGCACCTTACTGCAGGGGATAGACCGGATGTAGTTGACAGAGTCTTCGAACGAAAGATACATGATCTTATCAAATATGTGCGCGATCGAAGAACATTCGGAAATATTTGTGCAGGTAATGTGAATATTTGTAGTATATGCTTTATCCTTTATTCTGTTAACACCTGCAGAAATATCAATTTATTAACTTATGACATCATTAGTAGCTTCTGAATGCAACTGACTCTCGCTTTACACCTGGTTTGATGCACAGTTCTGTACACAGTGGAATTCCAGAAGCGTGGCTTGCCGCATTGTCATATCTTGCTGTGGAATGATCCTATGTCCCGTGTAAACACACCCGCAGATGTTGACCGATATGTGTCGGCTGAATTACCGGATCAGCTTATCGATCCAAAAGGTTTCAGGGTTGTGTCCGAGTTTATGATACACGGGCCTTGCGGCCCTGCGTTTCCAGAGGCAGCATGTATGCGTGGTCGTTCGACATGCAAGAAATTCTTTCCTAAAGACTATTGTCAGCGAACATATATTGATGACAGTGGATATGTGCACTATAGGCGTAGAGACATCCAAACAAATACTGTTAGACATAATATGCAGCTTGATAACGGTTACGTGGTACCGTACAATCGTGCCCTGTGTATGGCTTTTTACGCGCACATAAATGTTGAGTGTTGCGGATGGACAATGCTGATAAAGTATCTCTTCAAGTATATATCGAAAGGGACGGACAGAATAGTAGCCAAGGTTGTCAGAAATAACAGTGCTTTGGTGCAAGAGAATACATCAGCAATGCCGTCGACTTCCTCAAACACAAATTCGCAGATAGTTGTGGACGAGATCAAAAACTTTGTTGACGCTAGGTACATCGGCCCTCATGAGGCATGCTGGCGCATCCTTGGATTTGATATTCACAATCGTGACCCGGCTGTTCAAATTCTATCAGTCCACCTAGAGAACATGCAACATGTGACTTTTAGGGAAAGGCAGACGTTACAATCGGTTGTAGATAATCCTGGGGCACACAGAACAACGCTAACCGAGTGGCTCAAGTTCAATGAATGGTCACCTCTTGGAAGACATCTCACGTACTTGCAGTTTCCTGCCGAGTTTGTTTGGTCAAAAAAAGATAAACAGTGGTTTCCAAGGAGTAATAAGAATAAGCCGTCAATCGGGAGGATGACATATGTGCACCCATCTTCAGGTGATTTGTTCTATCAACGGTTACTGCTTAGTCATCGCAAGGGGTGTACGTCGTTTCCAGATATCAGAACAATTAACAACCGCACATATCCAACAAACAGGGCTGCAGCTGAGGCTTTAGGATTGTTGGAAAATGATGGTGAGTGGCTGATTGCTTTGCACGAGGCAGCTATGACTGCATCGGCGGCAAAGCTACGAGCCATGTTTGTCCATATGTTGGTGTTCTGTGAGGTTGCTCAGCCGGTCGTTTTGTGGGAATCTTTTTGGAGGCAAATGTCGGACGATATTCCAAGAATACTGTCAGCAATACATGGTGTCAACTTCCAGCATGTTAACAAACCAGAATTGAAAAGTGGGATACTGTACGAGCTCGAGGCTTTGCTAGGCCAATACAGCAAGTCGCTAGCAAACTTTGGTCTTCCCATGCCTCCGGATGCACTGCTGAGTATCTTGACTAATCGGGCAGTTATGGAAGAGAAATGTTACAACAGAGCCGAACTTGCAGCGGAGAGGGACACACTGATTCCAATGTTAAACGCAGAACAACGGCGTATATTCGAAATCATCATCTCAGCTATGAACAACAACACTCAGGAAATCATATTTGTTTATGGACATGGTGGGACAGGTAAGACATTTCTGTGGAAAACCATTATTACAACATTAAGAGCAGACGGTAAGATTGTCCTCGCAGCCGCATCTTCGGGCGTTGCATCACTTTTGTTACCTTCTGGGAGAACAGCACACTCACGCTTCAAGTTGCCGTTGGAGTTAACAGACGAGTCCGTGTGTAGCGTGAAAAAAGGAACTCAGGTAGGTGAACTGTTAAAACAAACAGACCTCATCATTTAGGACGAAGCCCCAATGAATGATAGGCGTTGTTTCGAAGCGTTGGACAGGACACTCCGAGACATTTTTGACACGCCTACCAGTGTATTTGGCAACAAAACAGTTATGCTTGGAGGAGACTTTCGTCAAACACTGCCGGTCAAAAAAAAAAAGGGACAAAGCAGGATATTATAGCATCCGCAATATCTGAGTCATACCTATGGCGTTACTTCAAAGTATTTGTTCTTCGAGAAAACATGCGGCTGCAGCGATCGTTGGATGGTGCTGAACAACAACAACAGCGGCTTGCATTTTCCAAATGGTTGCTTGATGTTGGTGATGGCATACTTGGCACTGCAGACGCAAACGACCATGAAAATGCTTCATGGATCCGAATACCTGAACCTTATTGCTTCGCTTCTAATGAACAAGGGTTGCAGCAACTGATTGACTTCATCTACGACAAGGAAGGTCTCACAAATCCAACTGCAGAGAGCTTCCAAGAAAAAGCGATAGTATGTCCGAAAAATGACACAGCAGACATCATCAACGCACACGTTATGTCTGGAATTCAAGGTGAGAGCACTGTCTACAGTAGCGTTGACCAAGCGATACCACGGTCGAATGATGGAGGAGCTACCGAGTTATTGTATCCACCTGAATATTTAAACTCACTCTCACTTTCCAGTTTACCGCCACACATACTAGAACTCAAAGTTGGTACCCCGGTAATGCTCATCAGGAATCTAAACCTAGCTGGCGGTCTTTGCAACGGCACAAGGATGATAGTGACACAACTACTCACAAGGGTTATAGAAACAAAAATTATAACAGGGACAAGGATATCACAGAAAGTTTTTATACCGAGAATTGTGCTAACCTCTGATGACCAGAAACTACCTTTCCTGTTTAAACGAAAACAATTCCCTACCAAAATTTGCTATGCCATGACGATAAACAAAAGCCAAGGTCAGTCGCTCAAAAAGATTGGCATTTACTTGCCAGAACCCATCTTCGGTCACGGGCAACTGTATGTCGCATTGTCCAGAGCAACATCCCCTGAGGCGTTGAAGATGGTTATTTTGAAGCAAGCTGATGAACCTCTGAACACTACTAAAAATATAGTTTATAGAGACTTTCTACAGAAAATTGCGCTACAACAGGTTATGTTCCCTTTTTCTAACAAAAGGGAACCACACCAACTCAGACTCAATTATCTATTTTTTTATCATAGCTCTATAGTAGATTGTGGAAACTTTTTGCTGTATATGAAATTGCAAATTCCTATCCTATTTGTGTGTTACTGTCGCATGGTTGTTTTAAATTTTTGTGCATCCACCATGTCTAAATAACTTGCACCAAACACTATCCTAACCTCCAAAGTTGAAATGTTGTACCTTTATGTGCCATAGTAGCTTAGACTTTATATGTTAATTTCACGTTTATGCATATACCTTTGTGAATTACTATTCCAAGCCCGTTATTCTATAAGCATGTTTTTTATCACGATAAATGTTTCGCCTTTCCGTTGCTGCAGACTAATGGTTGACATTCAAGGCCAATTCTCTACTCCATTGTCTCAAGAAGAACAAGACACACTTCAGAAACAAAGTGAAGACCGCGCAAGAGCAAAAGGGAAACAGGTGGTTGTTGAGCAAGAAACCATCGATATAATGAACCTTAAACCAGAAGACTTAGGAAAACCTCTCGATTTAAAAGTTTACAGAAAATGGATTTCCAAGAATATTCCGGACCCAAGCCCTACAGGGATATGCTTTATGCTACTTGACAAACAGGTGTGCTTCTAACAACTGTTAAAATATCTTTACTAATTATATGTACAGTGCACACGTAGAGAATAACACATGTGCATACATTTCTGACAACGCAGGGAGGTGCAATACAGGCAAATGGCCAACTTCCCGATATGCGACAACTAGACACACGCTTGCAGGTAGATGGATGCTACCGCATACAAGGTTATGGATGCAAGAGGACTGATAATTGGCAGCGCACACTCGACAACAAGGTCACTTTATTGTTTGGAAGGTATACCCAAGCAGCTCCAATACAAGATGAAGGTTTCCCGAAACATTACTTTAACTTTGCTGCATATAATGAGGTATGCCAGAGGGCTGACACTCGGGAACCCATCCTAACAGGTTCGATGGTTACAAATTCAGTAAACAGCATCGTCGGTAAAGTTTTATGCTAAATTGTTTTAACTTTTATTAGATTATATCGGCATGATACGCAACGTTGGTCTCATAAGAGAGTTTGGAGATGCAACCACAAATATAATATCTCGGCGAAACATCGAGATACAAAACCTCAAGTAAGAGCCAAAGTTGTTCAGCAAGTACAACGTACAAATTTACACTTAAATCTAATTGACACTTTATTTTATGCAGTGGCCACGTTGTTATGTTGACACTTTGGAACGAGTTAGCCACAGGCTTCCCAATCACTAGCCTAGAAGAAATGGAGCAACCAGTGATAATAGCTGCCAGCTCTTGCTGGGCCAAACGACATGCAGGTAAGTACATTTATTACAGCAGAAACATATAAAACAGACAAACCTAATGAACACACATATGTGCGTAATTAGGTGTCGTACAGTTATCTTCCACTCCTGCAACAGCCATCTATATCAACCCAGAGGTCCCACAGGCAGATTACATAGAGCAGGCGTAAGTGACGTACAACAATTCTCTGTAAATACTATTAACCAATAATTAAACAGCAAATTGAAATTTTTTTTTTTGCAGGTACAAGGAACTCATGGGTTCTGCACCAGTTACACAGTTGCCGCTCATAGAAAGAACGAATGTTGAACAAGAGAGGCCCACACAGATATTGAACCTACGTACAATCATGGAAGCAGCAAGCCGCAACATCACGGTATCACAGCTACCTTTTTTCATAAACAGTCCCCTATTTTCTGTGAATCACATACACACCTATTTCCACTCACCAAAATGACAAAACTTGGTATTTTTTGTACAATATAGCAACAACATTATACAACTGATGCTGTCATCATCAAGATTGATGAGTCGAAAGGGTGGTACTTTAACCGGTGCCGTGGATGTGGCAACCCAATTGAAGAACACATGCCGCATCTCCATTGCCATGAACCAGGCACACACCCAGCGCCAAACTACAGGTGTGTATGAACAATCACAAAGAATAAACTTTCATGTAAACAATCGTTCGAATCACTAGGAGGATCGAAAAGTTAATAAATTCTCATATAAATTGTTATTCATAATGCGGACATGTTTTTAACGAAACGCCCCCCCACAGCTACTGTTTCAGGGCAACAATTGCGGATATCACCGGCAGTGTTGTTCTCGCATGCTACAGCCCTGCAGCACACTCACTGGTACCAAATATAGCAGAAGTTCTAAGCTATGTCCCCGACAGAGACCCATACATATTGCCGCCGATCATTAAAGATTTGGAGAATACAAAGCGTAGATTCCGCATCCATGTTGGCAAAGGTAGCCGTAGGGGATACCCAAACTTACAGTGCAACAGATGTGCCTATGACGGTATCTCAAGAAATACCAGCCATTCCTGAAGAAGAAAGCTCCTCAACACCAATAACAGAAGCCGTTGGCCAACAACAAGTGACAGAAACTACACCATCATCAACACCAATAAGAGAAACCGCTGCCGACCAACAACCAACAGAGATTACACCAGGGAGTAGTAGCCCGCCACCACGTGCACCCACCTCTGCTGAAACCATCCTACGTATAACAGGTCCGGAAAGTGACGACCCCCTAGAACACGTAGGAACATCACAACCCTCAGGCCAGCCCACAGCTAGAAGGCAGCTATTCATAGAACCTGATGAGCAACAAACAGCAGAAAACGTTAAGAAAGCAAGGCACGACTAGCTACCGCTGAAACAAAAGAAGTAAAGTCTATGTACAGCAAGTAAAAATATAACTATCCTATGTACTCCTACCAGCGAATGTAACTCAACTTTATTTCAATTTTCAAAGGTGGGAACCTCTATAGTATAGCTAGGGAAGACTGTATGTATCAGATAGACGAACACTTAAGCAAACAGGCGTATACGCTGACCTGTAATTTTGTAACCTCAGATGTAGCATCTGTACCCAATATATGTATAGAAAACTAAACAAGCAGGTGTACTGTCCTGTGATTTTGTTGTTTCCAATCTCATCCAACATATCAAATGCCACACAAACTTAGCAAATAACCCCACCGCAACGCGGCGGGATCCTCCCACTTGTTAATAAACAAATATTAAAAAAAATATATATATATATATATATATATATATATATATATATATATATATATATATATATATATATATATATATATATATATATATATATATATATATATATATATATTTGAACAGAAAATATTATTTCTTAATTAAGAAAAAAAAAACATACAAAAAACACCCTGAACTTCTTAATATTTACGACGTTTTTATATAATAAACTTTATTTGTCAAATATTTAACAGATACCTACCAATTTAATGAATAAAAAAAATACTAGTTTGAAAGTATATGTAACATAATGCTTTAAAATACTGTTAAGGTAAAAAGTTCGCATTTTTAATAATTTTCATACTGTTATAAAATAATGAACAAGAATAAGAGAGGAAGTGAGAATTCTTATTAAGTTGATCATCACTGTTGGACCTTCTGAATAACAGCCAAGAAGATCTTATGAAAATGGAGCATTTTCACATAGAAGATGTCAAACAAATTTTAGGAATTCTAGAAAAAAATTTCGTAATTGATTTACCGAAAAATAAGTTTTAAATCCATTGGATTTTGTCATCTTTTTTTTAGAAAAAGGCCAAAACATAAGTTTTGAATCTTTAGGACAATTTATATATTTGGAATCGGCATAGATTCATAATTTAATTGACATAATTTAATTGAATAGATGTATCTAGGGAGAATTCACTTTGAAGTGGCTGCTCCCTAGATACATACGTCATGATATTTTATTTCACAATTGAATCAATTTAAAAAAGCCCTAAAGTTAGGGATTTATCAATAGGTAATGTTGCACCAATACCCAACCAAAGGGCCACNACATCACCACCATCATCCACCGCCACCGCCGCATCATCACCACCACCCTCCTCCACCACCACCTGTCCATCACCACCATCCACCACCACCACCACCTCCTCATGTTCATCATCACTATCCACCACCACCTCCTATTCATCATCACCCTCCACCACCGGTTCACCACATTCATCACCACCCTCCTCCACCGCCACCCCATAGACCACATCCACACCACCACTATTGAAGCTAGCTAGCTAGATAAAATATTTTCTATATATGTTGTAACTTATGTATGTGTATACTTTTTAATGTGTATATTCCTTTTTAAGGATTTTAGTGATCTTGTTTGATGATCATATGTAACGTATAATATTTCATGTTAAATTAAGAATTTTACGGTTACGTACTCATCTCATGGTTGGAAAAATCGCTAGATGATAGTCGAGTGCTTGGATAACGCTTATTGATTAATCGGATTGAAATTATAATATATGAAAATACAAATATTCCCTTTATATATCATAGAGGTGAGTTACGAGCACCGTGCCAAAAAATTAATAAACAAATATTAAAATATTATTTCTTATTATTATTTTTTTATTTTGAACAGAAAATATTATTTCTTAATTAAGAAAAAAAAACATACAAAACACACCCTGAACTTCTTAATATTTACGACGTTTTTATATAATAAACTTTATTTGTCAAATATCTAACAGATACCTACCAATTTTAATGAATAAAAAAAGTACTAGTTTGAAAGTATATGTAACATAATGCTTTAAAATACTGTTAAGGTAAAAAGTTCGCATTTTTAATAATTTTCATACTGTTATAAAATAATGAACAAGAATAAGAGAGGAAGTGAGAATTCTTATTAAGTTGATCATCACTGTTGGACCTTCTGAATAACAGCCAAGAAGATCTTATGAAAATGGAGCATTTTCACATAGAAGATGTCAAACAAATTTTAGGAATTCTAGAAAAAAATTTCGTAATTGATTTACCGAAAAATAAGTTTTAAATCCATTGGATTTTTTCATTTTTTTTTAGAAAAGGGCCAAAACATAAGTTTTGAATCTTTAGGACAATTTATATATTTGGAATCGGCAGTTTATTATACGCTAAGGCTGCCTCATTAAAAACCTTATCAAGAAAAACCCAATGGGATAAAAACTTGATGAAGGGAAAAAGAGTGCAGTGCGCATAATACTCCTCCTCAAATATATATCTTTCAAGCGTCGGATGTCAATCTTCCGAAGCAGTTGCTCAGACACTTTTGTCGGCAAAGAGTTTGTTATAAAATCCACCAAACTTTGGATGTTATGTATATGTCCTGCAAAGATGACAAAATATAGGTGTAGCTTCCAACCCAATATCAAATGCATTG
>LBNU01006687.1:124446-222303 GCA_014162995.1 Artemisia annua | reverse complement strand
TTTGATTCGCCATATTGTGAGTGGAGTGGAACTCATAATTCTAGGAAATGGGGGCCTGAAGGTTCTGGGGTTGCTCTACGAACTAGGGGTAGAACAGCATGATCCACTTGTCTTAAAGTTGTGGAATAGAATTGATATAGGAAAAATGAGGTGGATTCTTAGAAACTACCATATTGAGAGTTGTTAACGGTCAACCAGGATTTTTGTAAATAACGCCTATCCGTCGAGAAATATTGATAAGCTGTGAAAGCTCATTATTGATTGGGATAGGAACGCTTGTGGATGATAATGGGAAACCTGTTCCGGTGGTTGAGGGGATTAAGAAGGGTAATCCTTTCTCTAAGGTAGGTATATGTGGTTGTATCCCTGATAGTGATGATGAGTTCTTGAGCCAGACGAACCTATGAGTAGTTACCTGTCATCAGCTGGAGGAACAAACGAGCTTGAAGGTTATTTTTCTGATGATTACGCTGCCCAGGTTCTTGATTTACCTGGGCAATTGGAGGAATTTAACAAGATGTTTGATTTTAAGGTCCAAGGCAAGTCGAGGAAGTAATATGCGATGTTGATTCGTGCATGTTTTTTCTTTCATGGTTGTTCTAGTTTTTTCGTAGCTAGTTGTTCATTTATGGCATGTCATAAATGTTCTAGTGGTTGTTCAAGCGTTTGCTTGAGGTTAATGTGGTACTTCAGCCACATTCCATTGTACTTTAAAGTTTATTTGGTTAATATATTTTACCAGGGTGGAGATCCCTTTACCCAAAAAAAAAATATATATATCTATATAAACTATCTTAAGTTTGCTATTATGGCCATTGACATGAACTAATCAAGAATTAATTACATAAATCATCCATGTGGCTCTAAACAATTACACGATTCGTCCTTGAGTCAATTACATAAAAGGTCCCTGTGGCTCTAATAATTTACACATGTCGTCCTTTCAAGAGATAATTATATAAATTTACATAAATTGTCTATGTGGCTCTAAAAAATTACCCCATTCGTGAGTTAATTACATAAATCATCCCTGTGGCTCTAAACATTTACACATGTCGTCCTTGTAGCTAGAAATAATTAAAATTGCCCATGCAAGGCCTGAACTTGGGTCACTGCATTTTCTAAAACAAACACCTTACCACTCTGGATATAAACTTTTGTCCATTTCTTTTGGCTCGATATAAAGTTTTAGAAATATAAAAAAAAAAATATGTATACACTTTTATCCATTTCTTTTGGCTCGATCACGTATACATTTTTATGAAACCCCGAAAGTATCAGTCATAAACTAATTTTATACCAAACTATTCGATTTTTTGCTTACAATTTTTATACGTTTTTTTTTCTTCGATACCAATCGATCAATTTTTTTTGCATCCATTTTTTATACGGTTTTTTAAACGTGATCAATTTTTTTTATACGTGATCGATCACGTATATATTTTTATCCTTTCTTTTCTTCCACTTTTTATACGTCTTTTTTTTTTTTTTTTTTTTTTTTTTTTTTTTGGTGCTTCAATACCACTCGATCACTTCTTCCTTTTTTTTATACGTGATCGATAAAAATTTTGTCGAAGCAAAAACGTGATCGATCACGTATATGGATCCTCGGGGCTTCATAAAAATATACACATAATCGATTACGTTTTTGCTTATATTAAAATGTATACGTGATCGACTCTCGGGGCTTCATAAAAATGTACACGTGATCGATCATGTTTTTGCTTCGATAAAAATATCTACGTGATCGATACTCTCGGGGCTTCATAAAAATGTATACGTGATAGATCACTTTTTTGCTTCGATAAAAATTTTTGACCAAGTGGTTCGAAGCAAAAAAAAAATGGAAGAAAGAAATGTGGCTAAAGATTTGATAAAAAAAATTATACGATACGTAAAAAATATGTGGCAAAAGATTTGATAAACAAATGTGGCGCCACATATTTTATACATATAAAAAAAATTATGTATTTTTATACGTAAAAAAATGGCAAAGGATTTGACAAAAAAATGTGGTATAAAAAATGTGTCAAAAGATCTGATAAAAAGAATGTGGTATAAAAAATGTGGCAAGAGATTTGATAAAAAAAAAAAAAAAAAAAAAAAAACAAAAAAAAAAAAAAGTGGTGAAAAAATATGGTATAAAAAATGTGGCAAAAGATTTTATAAAAAAATGTGGCAAAAATTTGATAAAAGAATGTGGTAAAAAATGTGGCAAATAATTTTATAAAAAAAATGTAGCGTAAAAAATGGGGCAAAAGATTTGATAAAACAAAATGTGCTATAAAATATTTTTTTTATGGTAGAATAATGTGGCAAAAACAATGTTGCAAAAGATTTGAAAGAGAGAATTTTAATAGAAAGAAATGGATAAAACTTTAAAAGAAGGGAAAGTTATTGCTACATGGACGGTTTATGTAATTGACTTAAAGATGAATGGTGTAATATTTTAGAGCCACAGGGACAATTTATGTAAATTTATGTAATTAACTCCTGAAAAGACAACAGTTGTAAATTATTAAAGCCACGGGGCCCGTTTATGCAATTAACTCAATGACGAATGGTGTAATTGTTTAGAGTCACATGGACGATTTATGTAAATTTATGTAATTAACTTTTGATTAGATCATATCACATCAGATTTATGGCTATAATAGCAAAATTAAGAAAGTATTTGAATTAAAAAAAAAAAAAAAAAATTGTAGCATACAAAAAAAAAAGTGTCAAATTTGATGCATATTCAGACCATTAGCCTTAAACAAAAATAACAAGCTATCTAAATAAAATATGTATGATATCTAATAATAAACATCACAAATGCATTATAATGATAGTGTAAAGAATATTATTAACACAGAGTTAACGGTTACAAACAATTTATTTTATTTTATTTTTTTTAACAAATAGGGCAATGTTGGGCTAAGGAAATTAAGGTCACATCAAGCTACGGTTAGAGACGAGGGCCGAGGAAATTCGTTCGCTGCCAAAGCCGAGGTTGAGGAGCGAGCCAAAGGAACTCGATCATTACTGAGGTGGAGGTCTAAGGAAAATCAGTCGCTGTCAAAGCCGAGGTCCAAAGTCCAAACTAAGAAAACTATAGCACTCGAAACTGATGTACAATGTCCCAGCCAAGAAATTAGACATTTTAGTTAACCGTAACATAGTCATTTACTCGTATGAAGGGAAGAAAAAAAAAGTCACTTGTACCTTAAGAGCAGTTAGTGTGGGCTCGCCACCACCTCGCCACGGTGACATGGCAGGCTCGCCGCCATACTGGCCTAGCTCGCCACCGCTCGCCATCTGGCATCTACTTGTCTGCATGGCAAAGCAAACGTTTGTCCTTTTCATCCTTGTGTGTCAGAAATCGTTTGTTATATAGCGATGTGGGTGGGGGTGTCATAAAAGCCAAGCGGACCCGACCTGAACCTGAACCCGAATATGGCTTTTCGGGTCGGGTTAGTCAGCTCCAAATTATATTCGAGTCAATCGGGTCAACCCGAATTGACCCGAGTTCTAAACAATGTCGGGTTCAGGTATAATATATGTCTCTTACTCGGGTTTGGGTCAACCCGAGTGACCCGAATTTCAGTTTTTTTCCTTTCTAATTTGTATGTAAACATCAAAATTGTATAAATTTTAAATGACCTGGACCCGAACCTGAGCTGAGCCGACCTAAATTGACCCGACCCGAATTGACCCGAACTCCAATTGGCCCGACCCGAGCAACCCAAGTTCTAAACAAGGTCGGGTTCAGGTATGTTTTTTCGAGCCTTGACCTGAATTAACCAGACCGGGTCAACCCGAATAACACCCCTAGATGTGAGGGGTTGTAAAAAAAAAAAAAAAAAAAAAAAAAAAAAAAAAAAAAAAAAAAAAAAAAAAAAAAAAAAAAAAAAAAAAAAAAAAAAAAAATATATATATATATATGAGAAGGTAGTTAAAATAAGTGAAAGAGTATAGAAAAAGTTAACATTCTGAAGACTAAGCTAGTCAATGGTAATGAAAGTCAAAATAAATACACAAACGAATCGGTTTACGTTAGCACCAGCCATTTCACGCGGCAAATATGGAATACGAAGACATTGACATCTTCCAACATTGAAAATCTTGTATTGTCACTCTTTAATCTTCATGTTTTTTCAAATGGCGATTTTAACTATTTAACAATGTTTATATCACAAATTTATCTCACATGTTTTAAGCAAGATTTGAATTCACAATCATTTGATTAAAGAATCTCATATACAACATAGGTACTATTAAGACACAAACTCTTTATTTTTATAATCTTATGTTGACTTTTAATTTTATTTGTAGCTATCAATAGTTCAATACAATAAAAAGTTATAAGTCACAACATAATAAGTTCTACATATCAAGTACTCCGTATCACAAGAATTTTATTAGCGAATAAATTTGAGGCTCAAAACCGATTGCGTACTTGAGATCCACTAGATTTAGGGTTTAGTTTATGTTAGCTTATTCACAAATGTATGTTCTATTATAAATAGACATGCTATCTTATATAATTGAAAATTATTATTGTTTTATTGTTTTTAGTGTTTTATTTCAATCCGAGCTTTTGCGATTTCACAGCTAAGATTGTGACGGAGTATTAGATGATATATTAGTAATGGGCTTAGAGATCATTAAGGTTTTAAGTTATTTACATTATAAATAGTCGATCAATAAATACGTAATGAAACCTTAGTGTACCCAAACCCTCAATCGGGCTTGGGCCATATCTATCCACTAATAAATTTAACAAAAGCCGTTTACCGCTATGATCAATCTAGGGATGCGCGCTTGGCATAATCGCTTGATCTTTTTAATAAATGTTGTTTAGCAACAAATTTTGTAAAAGCTTATGTGATCCGAAAGCTTTTTTTTTTTGTTTGTCAAGCATATCTGAAAATAAAAATGTTCGCTCTTATAATCATCTGCTCATAAAAGCTACAATTTCAGTTCAACTCGAGTTACAATTATAAGCGCCAACTAGTTTGGTTAAAAATATGGCTTTATCAAACAATCTTTTTGATTAGGCAATTGATATCTACAAATACATTTTTACTTTGCACACATAAAATTAATGCATAAAGACAAACAAATTGATGTGTAAGGATAAACAAAATTATGTGTGCAAAGTAAACGTGTATTTGTACCACAAATATTGTACACGGTTTTGCTGTAACATGAAACATTTAGGTCACCTCTATATATCAATCAGAATTTCTGTTAATTTAGGTGAAACAATAGATGACAAATGTCGATGTCATGTTTTAGTCCTTTTGCTTGTTTATGCTTTTCCGTATGTGCATGTGACTTTATATTTTTTTGTCTACAAGTGAGTTTTTCATAAATAAGATAAAGGTAACTTCAAGTTTCAAAAGTAACATATGCCCCTTTTTGGCAGAAGATGGTTAAACATTTTTCATAGACAGTCGCGGGGCTACAAATTTTTGCTCGAATGGCAAATTTTGATAATTTTTAAAAACTACATTATAAAATAGTTATTAAGGAGGGAAAATTACATAAAAATCAAGTTATTTTAAAAAATTTACACTACAATTTTCTTTTGCTATGAGGGCACGTAACCTAGGACCCCTCCCTATCTCCGCCCATGTTCATAGATGAAATTATTGTTAGTTAATTTGAACATAATTAGAACATCAAACACGCTATACGTGTCAAACTAACCAATAGTTTTTACATGCATTTAAAACGTGAAAATGATTAGCATATCTTGAGTCGCAAATATCAACTATCATCGCTAAAAACATTAGGTGCAGTCAGGAGCTATATGTTGTTTTATGGCAAAAAATATTGTCACGTCATCTTTTCACTTTATAACTCAAAACTTATAATTCCACTCAAAAACACCATCTTTCATCAATCAAGTTATAAAACACCTCCGAAACTTACGACTAAACATTTCAAACCAAACAAGGACTAACTGTGAGAAAAATACTATTATAGACTAACTATAAAACAAAATAAAAACTACAAGGTCAAAAGTGAAAAAAAGTGCAATATATATATATATATATATATATATATATATATATATATATATATATATATATATATATAACTTTTTCAGTTTTTCTTCCTCGGCCCATTGCCTCGTTGCTGAAAAAAATTAAAAAAAATAAAATAAATACATATATAAAAACAAATTGAACAAAAATACAGTATCTCGTCCGTTATACACAAAAAGTCAAAAAGAAAAAAGAAATGAAAATTCATATGGCTTGGCTGGTGTTGTTGGTGCCGGACCCTATAACGCGACCACCAGTATCATGGTTCACGCCATATGCACGCGTTATTGCCTATAATGCACCCTCACTGGGTGCTCTAAGATGTAAGAGTATCATGTTCAATTAAAATTATTTGCAAATAACTCTGAAATAAACACGTTTTTAAAAAAAAAAAAAAAAAAAAAAAAAAAAAAAAAAAAAAAAAAAAAAAAAAACAATCAAAACTTTACACAGTTTTAAGTATGTGTGACAGTAGAATTCGATACTCGTAAAAATTGATTATTACTCTGACACATAACATTTTACATAGAACAAGTCATGACGATCAAATGCTAGTTTTAAGGACTTAATCTCTATTATCCAAACTTAACAAGGGATAAGTTTAAGTCAAGAAAGTAATGCCATGATCAAGTCACAAATGTATACTTGTAACACATACAAGGTTCAAATTGTAACATCAAACAAATCTAGAAAAATTCAAAAGTGAGAAACCAAAACCAAACTAAATCACCTAACCTAAGACCAAAGAGGTGTCTGTGGGTCCCACAACCCACGAACCATGGCTCCTTGACTTCACACTTCATCATGGGTCAACGTCATTTAACACCTCTCTTTTCTTTTCCAACTTTCCGGTCACCTTCCACCACCATACCTCTTCCACCTCAACACTTGCTTTAACTTTTTTTATAAAATAATCACATGGATTATTGAATATATAGTCTCACATTATAAAACTTTTTATATGATTGGTTTGAATGAATGGATGATTATTTTTGTCATAATGAGTCAATATCATTGAGCATTCAAACGGTCTAAAATTTGATAAAGCATAATATCAATTGATGCATGAGATCCTCACATGCATGTACTCGTGTCGTTGCTTGTCTTGAATCATAACGAGTCAAACGTAAACTCGTTTCGGTTGCTGGAAACTTCTATTGGATTCTTTCTCTTTTAGTTCGTCAATTTCAAACTCTGTAACGGTAATGACCTACCACAACAACGTCTATATCTTTTTGAACAAAGCAACCTCTATGTTCGTTAACATTATTTTATTCTTAGTAAGGATAAAATTAATATAATTTTACTAGTATATTATTTGAAGTAAGGATCTTGGGTTTCTACTTTCTACCCAAAGAAATGGATAAAAGTTTATATCCAGAGTGGTAAGGTGTTTGTTTAGAAAATGCAGTGACCCAAGTTCAGGCCTTGCATGGGCAATTTTAATTATTTCTAGCTACAAGGACGACATGTGTAAATTTTTAGAGCCACAGGGATGATTTATGTAATTAACTCAAGGACGAATAAGGTAATTTTTTAGAGCCACATAGACAATTTATGTAAATTTATATAATTAACTCTTGAAAGGATGACATGTGTAAATTATTAGAGCCACAGGGACCTTTTATGTAATTGACTCAAGGACGAATGATGTAATTGTTTAGAGCCACATGGATGATTTATGTAATTAATTCTTGATTAGTTCATGTCACATCAGATTTATGGCTATAATAGCAAACTTAAGATACTCCCTCCGTCCCATATTAAGTGTCCACAATGGTAGTTGATTGTCCCATATTAAGTGTCCACTACAATAAATGAAGGAATCTTGATAACTCAATTTCCAATTTTGTCCTTTGTCTTTTATATTAATTATCACACCTAAAACTTTGTGCTTTATATTAATTGAGGGTACAATTGTCATTTGGTTAACAATCAATTATAATAATTAATACTCCTAAAACTTTCACCGCTCGCCATCTTGCATCTACTTGTCTGCATGGCAAAGCAAACGTTTGTCCTTTTCATCCTTGTGTGTCAGAAATCGTTTGTTATATAGCGATGTGGGTAGGGGTGTCATAAAAGCCAAGCCGACTCGACCTGAACCTGAACCCGAATATGGCTTTTCGGGTCGGGTTAGTCAGCTCCAAATTATATTCGAGTCAATCGGGTCAACCCGAATTGACCCGAGTTCTAAACAATGTCGGGTTCAGGTATAATATATGTCTCTTACTCGGGTTCGGGTCAACCCAAGTGACCCGAATTTCAGTTTTTTTTCTTTCTAATTTGTATGTAAACATTAAAATTGTATAAATTTTAAATGACCTGGACCCGAACCTGAGCTGACTCGACCTAAATTGACCCGACCCGAATTGACCCGAACTCCAATCGGCCCGACCCGAGTTCTAAACAAGGTCGGGTTCAGGTATGTTTTTTCGAGCCTTGACCTGAATTAACCAGACCGAGTCAACCCGAATAACACCCCTAGATGTGGGGGGTTGTGAAAAAAAAAAAAAAAAAAAAAAAAAAAAAAAAAAAAAAAAAAGATGTGATGGGACCAAAATGAGTAATTTGTGATTAATTGTGATAGGCTGTGTTGTAGAAAGGAGTTTTTTATAGCAATATGGCATTCCGTAGAACTCAAATGAAGAGTTTTGGTTACTTACCATATACCTATTGCTCTAAGGAGGACTCAAGATAAAAGATGACAAATAACCTCTTTTAAAAGTAGCTAAGACAGATTAAAAAAATAAATAAATAAAAAATGAGAAGGTAGTTAAAATAAGTGAAAGAGTATAAAAAAAGTTAACATTCTGAAGACTAAGCTAGTCAATGGTAATGAAAGTCAAAATAAATACACAAACGAATCGGTTTACGTTAGCACCAGCCATTTCACGCGGCAAATATGGAATACAAAGACATTGACATCTTCCAACATTGAAAATCTTGTATTGTCAATCTTTAATCTTCATGTTTTTTCAAATGGCGATTTTAACTATTTAACAATGTTTCACAAATTTATTTCACATGTTTTAAGCAAGATTTGAATTCACAATCATTTGATTAAAGAATCTCTCTTACAACATAGGTACTATTAAGACACAAATTCTTTATTTTTATAATCTTATGTTGACTTTTAATTTTATTTGTAGCTATCAATAGTTCAATACAATAAAAAGTTATAAGTCACAACATAATAAGTTCTACATATCAAGTACTCCGTATCACAATGAATTTTATTAGCGAATAAATTTGAGGCCCAAAACCGATTGCGTACTTGAGATACACTAGATTTAGGGTTCCCTTTATGAACATTGATAGATGGACCTAATATATGGACCTAATAAGAGACCTAATGCTTAAATAACTTGTACAGTACATGCACTGTACAAGTTATTTAAGCATTAGGTCTCTTATTAGGTTCATATATTAGGTCTATTAACCATTTCCCTTTATGTTAGCTTATTCACAAATGTATGTTCTATTATAAATAGACATGATATCTTATATAATTGAAAATTATTATTGTTTTATTGTTTTTAGTGTTTTATTTCAATCCGAGCGTTTGCGATTTCACAGCTAAGATTGTGACGGAGTATTAGATGATATATTAGTAATGGGCTTAGAGATCATTAAGGTTTTAAGTTATTTACATTATAAATAGTCGATCAATAAATACATAATGAAACCTTAGTGTACCCAAACCCTCAATCGGGCTTGGACCATATCTATCCACTAATAAATTTAACAAAAGCCGTTTACCGCTATGATCAATCTAGGGTTACGCTTGGCATAAACGCTTGATCTTTTTAATAAATGTTGTTTAGCAACAAATTTTGTAAAAGCTTATGTGATCCGAAAGCTTTTTTTTTGTTTGTCAAGCATATCTGAAAATAAAAATGTTCGCTCTTATAATCATCTGCTCATAAAATTAATGCATATATTTTTACTTTGCACACATAAAATTAATGCATAAAGACAAACAAATTGATGTGTAGAGATAAACAAAATTATGTGTGCAAAGTAAAAGTGTATGTGTACCACAAATATTGTACACGGTTTTGCTCTAAAATGAAACATTTAGGTCACGTCTATATATCAATCAGAATTTCCGTTAATTTAGGTGAAACAATAGATGACAAATGTCGATGTCATGTTTTAGTCCTTTTGCTTGTTTATCCTTTTCCGTATGTGCATGTGACTTTATATTTTTTGTCTACAAGTGAGTTTTTGATAAATAAGATAAAGGTAACTTCAAGTTTCAAAAGTAACATATGCCCCTTTTTGGCAGAAGATGGTTAAACATTTTTCATAGACAGTCGCGGAGCTACAAATACAAATTTTGATAATTTTTAAAAACTACATTATAAAATAGTTATTAAGGAGGGAAAATTACATAAAAATCAAGATATTTTAAAAAATTTACACTACAATTTTCTTTGCTAGGAGGGCACGTAACCTAGGACCCCTCCCTATCTCCGCCCATGTTCATAGATGAAATTATTGTTAGTTAATTTGAAAATAATTAGAACATCAAACACGCTATACGTGTCAAACTAACCAATAGTTTTTACATGCATTTAAAACGTGAAAATGATTAGCATATCTTGAGTCGCAAATATCAACAATCAATATGTATCAACTATCATCGCTAAAAGCATTAGGTGCAGTCAGGAGCTATATGTTGTTTTATGGCAAAAAATATTGTCACGTCATCTTTTCACTTTATAACTCAAAACTTATAATTCCACTCAAAAACACCATCTTTCATCAATCTAAGTTATAAAAAAAAATAAAAAGAAATGAAAATTCAATATAAAAACAAATTGAACAAAAATACAGTATCTCGTCCGTTATACACAAAAAATCTAAAAGAAAAAAGAAATGAAAATTCATATGGCTTGGCTGGTGTTGTTGGTGCCGGACCCTGTAACGCGACCACCAGTATCATGATTCACGCCATATGCACGCGTTATTGCCTATAATGCACCCTCACCGGGTGCTCTAAGATGTAAGAGTATCATGTTCAATTAAAATTATTTGCAAATAACTCTGAAATAAACACGTTTAAAAAAAAAAAAAAAAAAAAAATCAAAACTTTACACAGTTTAAGTATGTGTGACAGTGAATTCGTACCTTCATAAAAATTGATTATTACTCTGACACATAACATTTTACATAGAACAAGTCATGACGATCAAATGCTAGTTTTAAGGACTTAATCTCTATTATCCAAACTTAACAAGGGATAAGTTTAAGTCAAGAAAGTAATGCCATGATCAAGTCACAAATGTATACTTGTAACACATACAAGGTTCAAATTGTAACATCAAACAAATCTAGAAAAATTCAAAAGTGAGAAACCAAAACCAAACTAAATCACCTAACCTAAGACCAAAGAGGTGTATGTGGGTCCCACAACCCACGAACCATGGCTCCTTGACTTCACACTTCATCAGGGGTCAACGTCATTTAACACCTCTCTTTTCTTTTCCAACTTTCCGGTCACCTTCCACCACCATACCTCTTCCACCTCAACACTTGCTTTAACTTTTTTTATAAAATAATCACATGGATTATTGAATATGTAGTCTCACATTATAAAACTTTTTATATGATTGGTTTGAATGGATGGATGATTATTTTTGTCATAATGAGTCAATATCATTGAGCGTTCAAACGGTCTAAAATTTGATAAAGCATAATATCAATTGATGCATGAGAAACTTATATATATACTCAAAACATGCTTAACCTTGTATCATAAATCATGTATTAAAAATTATATTTTAAAAAACTATAAATATTTATGTTTTAGTGGGTATAGATATAATCCCCGTTGTGTGTTTGTGTGAAACATTTTAGAAGATTTAACCAATTTAACTACAACTATTTTACCCGAATATTTATAAAAAATCAAATAAGTACCGGTGATTGTTATCGCTTACCATTACTATTTTCGCTGAACGTGTCTTAACACTGTGTTCTTGAGTCTCTTCATAAAAGAAAAGAAGAGAAGATACATCACTTCTATTCTCTCCTTTTCTTCCCAAAACTGGGCGGAACCATCTATACCGTAAAAACACACTACAATTCCTTCCTCTTTCTTTCCGGATCTTTTCCTTTCTTCCCCTTTTCAGATCTTGAGAAGACGATTATTTTCAATTTCTTTCCAAATCTTTTCCTTTCTCTTGTATAAGAATCTCAAGAACATAGCGTAAGTGTTAATCTAACATACATATTTAACAAAATCACCTATTTAAAAATGTAAATTTGAGATTATTATATGTTGCATATATGATTTGGTCTCATTCCATGAGAAGAAAATTCAGCTATTTTGAGCAAAATGTTTAAAAAACTCACCGTCCCAATATATGGCATTAGAAAGTCTTTCCAAAAATATTTGACATATTCTAATAATAATTTTAATAGATTATTACCTTACCAAAATATAAATTTGCACCTTTTAACAATGACGCGGTTCTATGACTATCAACCCACTTTCCTAAACCCTCCCTATAAATACATACACAACTTCTCATAAACACATATCACACAATCATATTCTCAAAGCAAAAAAGAATAAACACAAACAAGGTTTTTTCGACTTTTCGAAAGAGAATAATATCAAAAGGGGCGACCTGAGATTTACATTCTAAGAACACAAAACCAAAAAAATGGCAGGATTAAAGTCAAGCATGTTGGTATTTGCTATGTTGATGGTTGCATCTTTTCAGATGCAAAGTACCATGGCTCAAACAAGACATGTAGTTGGAGGATCATTAGGTTGGACCATTCCTCCTAATGGTGCTGGTGCTTATACTACTTGGGCTTCTGGACAGACTTTCAGAGTTGGTGATAGTCTTTGTAAGTCACGTTTTGTAACAGCTGATTATCTGATTACTATTAGTTTTCAAAACGCATAATCTGTTTTGAATGATAGTATAAATATTTATATTTATATATCTATATATATGGTACATACATCTTTGCCTTAAAAGTAATAGCTAGTAATTGAATCATACTTGATTTCATCATCACAAAAACTTTATCTAAACTTTTTTAAAGCTTAAACTTTTAACAATAGCCATAGATCATTGCATATACTTTTACATAACCGTTAACATGAGTTTGTATCATCTAGAGAACTTCATTTTTGTGGCTAAGACACTTTTTTATTTTTCTTATTAAAGTTTTGATATAATCAAAGTATGCCAGTATGGTATGTATTCAATCTAGGATCATGGGTTGTTTTTTAATATATTTACATGCCCACCAAAGGAAAAGAATTATAAGCTAAATAAAGTTATTTTTGTAATTCGGTCTTTTTAACGAACCAATTTATAATATAGTTTTTAAATATTATCAAAATTTGCATTTTCGATATAACTTTCTGACTCTGCCTCTTTTTAAAGAAATAGGACTAGTAAAGTTGGTTCAACTTTGGAATATAAAGTATTGTTTTTTATTACTGTAAAATAAAATTATGGATGAACGAAAAATCATGTCACATGGAAACAAACCTACCCCATTAATTGATTGGGAAAACAGTAAAGCTCCATTATGGTCTTGCTTTATTTAATCTTTTGTGTCTTATTTAAATAATTGAATTGACTCTAGTGGTATCAATTTGACTAACTAATTATTGATTAGTACATGGTAATTATTAAATTAACTAATTTTTACTTTTTTTTTACCTTTTTACAGTTTTCAACTTTACCACCGGAAACCACAATGTGGCTGAGGTAGCACAGGCCGCGTACGGCCCATGCACGTCCAGCAACCCCATCTCGCTCATCACCACCGGCCCCGCCACCGTCCCGTTGACCACCGCCGGGACTCACTACTTTGTTTGCGGCGTTGGTCAACATTGCAGCATTGGACAAAAGGTGTCCGTCAACGTAGTGGCTGCCGCCTCGGCGCCCGCCACCCCACCAGCAGCCACCCCCACCACCGCACCACCAACCGCCACCCCCACCCCCACCACCACCCCAACACCCGCCCCAGTGTCACCACCAACCACCACCCCATCACCCGCCCCGGGACCATCCACCACCACCCCACCCACCGCCACCCCGACACCATCACCGGCCACCGACACCGCTAGTCCACCATCACCACCCACCACCGGACCATCATCTGGACCCACCACCGGCGTAGCACCCACCGGCGACAACACCCCAACACCACCAGCACCTAGCGCCGCAGCCGCTATCAGCGTGGGAGTTCCCGCCACATTTTTGGCGGTCGCATTAGCTTTATTTTATTAAATTTTTATTTAATTTTTCCATGATTATTAGTTGAGACATTATTACACGGGTTGTGTGTGATTAATTTTATGGATTTTTGTTTATGTTTGTAAGGATTCTTAATTTATGTTCTTTTTCATGATTCGTATAAATAAACTTCCACTTTATTCATATGCTTTTTAACGTGTGCATTTATTCTATTCTCCATGCTTTAAAGAGATATGTAACGATAACAAAAAAGTTTTGATTCTAAAGTGGCTATATTCTTCCAGATATAAAGCAAATTTAATTTAAAAAAATCAGGTTTAAACGTATTAATTAATACTTCAAATTCAATCTAAACCGATAAATTGTATCTTTGCCGTCATAGTTTCGAAAGGATGCAATCTTGTCTTTCGCTATGCGACCTTCTGACTAAACATGCTTAAGAGTTAAGACTAAAAAGTAAAGTTTGCAACCTCTTTTGAAGTTTCTTACATTGTGATAGTTACATTTTGGAGAAATTTGAAGATCTCTCTCCAATATAAAGTTTACAACTTTTATGGAATTCTATGGTTTCGGTTGGCCTGTGACTTTTCATAAGATACGAAAAATCTACTTGGTTTGGACAAATATAAATGAGGTAATATGAGGAATTTTCGATAAGTTTTCAACATATACTTTACTTTTTTTTTTGAAAGGTAAATTTCAACTTAGAACTGACCACCTTCGCGGACAATGAAGGCCCCATCGCCACCCCGCCAGACTATGTTGTCTTAACCGGGTCCACGCTGATCTCAGGTGGTAACGGGTTTCCCCCGGAAACCGTACTGCCTCCACACAAGTTACCTTGCTGGAGTAACAGCCGAATGAAAACCGGGCCATGCTCAGGATTCGAACCCCCGCAGCGAGTGGCTCAAAGGTTCAAATCCATCATTGCAATATATCTCCGGAACAATATGGTCTGCAAGTGGACCACAAGTGAGGACTTCCCGGGTGGTCACCCACCCGGTACTACTCCCACTTGTGGGTGCTTAACCATGTAAGCCCCACCCACTAGACCACAAGTCCATTGATCAACATATACTTTACTTGACGAGATAAAACTGTTATCCTCTCTAGATAAGTAATAAGAATAAACTTTTACATCATATTGGACCGACTAACCAATCATCTCTTGTAAATTGTAACACCTCTATGCTATTTCTTTTTGTTTCTAGTTTTCGCTCGAAGCCTTCTGTCATTAAGAAAAAAGATCATACGAGAAATTCATATTTGAACCAGGGGGCGTAGCTACATGGGTTCCTTGGTGGGCCATGGCCCACCCATAGAGATATGTAATAGTAATGTATATTGTACTAGTATTTGTATTAGCCCATTATAAGTTAGACAAATTAATGTCATTTTGGCTCAACCAAAGGTAAATTTATATAACAACTGTCAGCTAAGTTGTTTACCATCTATCTTATACAAATGATGACCGGTTGTATTATTGTTTTATGATACATCTCGGCCTACCCTTAAGTGAAATCCTGGCTACGCCACTTTTGAACCATTTTTAAAACGGGCTATAATTACGATGGGTGACCCGATCATCTTTACGTCAACACGCTGGTTACTATATTCATCACCGTTGACATATATCTCACTTAAATACAAATATACTTCATAATATACGCACATACACAATTTTCTATTGTCATGTGGTATGCACCAACGGTCCAACACCACTCAATAGTGCTAATTTGGTTGCTTCACGCATGAAATGTGATAGTGTGTAATAGTGACTACTCGTTTTCCACTGATGATCCTAGTATCCACTTTATGGACTCTCATGCTATTCAAATGATACATTTCTGATAATTTAGTTGATATTTCAAGGTCACGAAGTCGAATTCGATGTGAAATTAAGTTGATAACTATGTCAAATGTGAACGTAACAGAAAAACGTTGTCTAGGGCAACATGAAGTTAGGAAGGTGACAATATGGTGCTTATCATTTCTTAATACAACAACAACAACAACATCACTCAATAAAATGGAGAAATGGAGACAAATCCTACCTCTACCATCAGGATAAACCCGTTGCCGTTTTTTGATCTTCAACAAAATTTACTAACTACGATATACGAATAATATTAGCACCTGAGTTAGCAATTGCCACCAACTCGTCTGTCATTGTGTATAGCTAGAAAGGTAACTTAGCAGGACGCGTAAGTGCGTAACATATAGTTTAAGATTGTGAACAAATAAATTGGTCACTATAGATGTATTTTAGCAACAAAAAATATAAACGACTACAAATTTGTTGTTCAGAAGTCTTATCTTTCACAACTCACGTCACTAATTTCTACATGATGAGGAACAAATTGCCTAAATTGACCTTCGTGCATATAATTGTGAGAACACATATAATAAGTTTTGAATTGGGCTAACTTATAATAAGATTGATGTGGAAAATTTTAAGTATTGCAATGCAAATTAGTCCAAAGATAATCAGAAAAATGTTTTAAGCTTATTGGAAGTTGCCAAACCAACTCTGAAAACTTTATCAAATTCATTAGATAACAATACATTTCAATGTGCATTTTTTTCAAATAAGATCATGTTCTAGAAAAATAACAGCAAAAGATTAGGTCATACATTCTTAAATCTTATATAATTGTTTTATGATCTCAAGCTAATGGACTTTTCACCAAATAGACATCTAACATCTTACATGCAACTTAGTCTCTCGTAAAAATATATTTTTAAGTTATATAAAACTCTTTACTATGGAAAATTGACGTGGCCAACAATTATACATGTAACACGTGATCTTGTGGTATACAAATATGGAAGCTAGTCATATATTGTACCTTTTCAATTTAGATGAAATTAAACCAATATTTTACATGTTTACTACAAGAAGACGCCATTTCAAACTCCAAAGCTAAAATCAAACTCGACACGTTTACATTAAAGCCAAAAGGGACAAAGGAATGAACGTGCAAAGAAGCACATAATAGTGGAAAAAAACGTCCAAATCTATAATATCTATTAAAGAGCACTTTGTGCTGACGTCATGTATTTGAAATTTTGGTTACGTGTCATGAAATTAGGCAACTAATTGAGATTTCTTATTCAATGGATGATGTCATATATTTGTAAAAAATATTATTATTTTATTTAAAAATTTTATCAGCATCTAAGAATATATGTCACTTTGAAAATATAAAAAGCTTTCAACTTTCTCTAATACCAATTTCTCTCTAATCAAGAATTCAAAATTTGAAATAACCCACTTCTTTCACATATATTCCAGCACCTGCACAATTTCCTCTCTTCATCTTCGGGTTCTTTTTCATTACTACCGTACTACGTAATAACTTATGCCCTTCTTAATCTTCATGTCTGCAATTTGTTTCTGTGCATTTCAAGGTTCGTTCTTTTCTTAATTTTGCTTATTCAGTTTGGTAATTCTATGTAAGCTTATGTTATCTATCATATTTATCAGACTTCACAAAATTAGATCCGGGTATATAATTGTTCCAAGTCTCCTGCATTCAATTTACTTCCTGTGAGCACTAAGATCTAATAATTAGGTGAAAAAGTTGTGTTTGTCTATGATTTTATACGGCGTTATATGTTAACATTGCTTCTTTCTTCTTCTTTTTTTGTTTGAATTGCAGCTAACAAGAGAAGATCCCATAGCGTTCAATCTTATTGGAGCTACTAGGGGAAAATGCTATTGTTGTTTTAAGTTTTAACAATTGATGAGCAGTGCTATCTTTGTTTGACCAACATCATACATCTAACACCTTCAAAAAGAATACACATAGTTACAAACTTCTCTAATTTTTTATCTTACTTTTCTAAAAACATTTAGATTTATGAATTTTTTAGTTTGTTTGTGTATGTTTTGATCAAGAGATGTGTTCTTCGTTTGTGGGTTTTGAATTATGTATTTTAGGTTATGTTAAGTTTACCTTTTTATTTCTTTTCTTTTTTTTTTTTGAATAATTTTGGGTGTTTATGTGTGCCAGGAGCAAGCAAGGTGTTTGAGCACAAGGAAAGACTGGGTGTTTGAGTGTGAAGTGTAGGACGGCTAGCATCACTGTACTTTCTTTTATATTATTTATTTCATACCCATATGAGATATGTAAATGGCATTTTATTTTATTTTTGGAATTGTAAAATGTTGATAAACTTTTTCTATGATGACAGGTTGTAATAGAAGTGGATAGTGTGTGAGAGAAAAATTTAAGAATATAACACTAAAATCAAATATTAGATCACTGTTTGATATATAATGTGAATAATTATTTTGTCAATGAAGCAAATTTCATGATGATGATGATAAATGTGTCTAATTTTTACTACTCATGACTAGAGGTGTGGAGTTTTTTAAGGTTTCAATTTGTTTTAAACATGTTGTATATTTGTACTAGTTATAATGTCCGCGCACGCGCGGGTTTTTTTTAAATTTTTTGAATCATATATTTTTATTTATTAAAAAACAAATAATTTAATCTTTGTTTTGTTTGATTTATGATGTTTAATTATAGTTTTTTATTATTAAAGATAATTATTTAAAAATTTTAATCCTATTGTTAATTGCATCTTATCTATATTTTTTGTATTTATCTTCTACTTGTGTTATGGATAAATATAAAATATTATCTAATAAGAAAATAATCTTTTTTTCTAAATAATATTATTACTAAATAAGGTATGGTTTAGTTTTTTTGAAATGGAAAAGTCCCCACTTGGGGTTTTGTTTTATTATATAAAAGATGTAAACGAGTAAATATTGTTCGTGCGTTGCGGCGAAAATTGAAACGCAATATATGATATTGTTCTACGAGTAGCTTTTATGTTCTATCAAGATTTGTTTTTAGCTTATTGTTCTACGAGTAGCTTTTATGAAGGTGATTTATACGTTGCCGGTTTAAGAAAATTTATGTGCAAAGGCTAATGAAGTGAAAAACCAGATAAACCAATAACATTAACTGAAAATACAAACAAATTAAAGAAAATAATGAATAAGAAGATTGACATTTATAAATGTTTTTTTTTAATATTTTGTTAGTTCATTATTCATTGATCTGCACTATTAAGAAACTTCATATTTTTATCATAGTTATAATTATGCAATTACTTTAATTATTTACTTATACAGCCCGTGTTTCACACGGGTTCTTATCTAGTATTGTATAATATTTCAGTATCAAGATGGTGCATTTAGTCAATTTCATCTCCTGTAAAAAAAGGTTACATTTTTTAAAAGTTCAATGCTTCTTCTACTTCTAGAATTTCTATCATTTGTTTACTTTTTCTTTAGGGCAAATGTTAAAGAAAACGTAATATTCTTTCATGAGTATCAATGTAAGAGATGCACGAATGAATTAAACCCCGAGTCTGCGCTTAAACCCGGCTAAGAAAATCCTGAAAAAGCATGGCTCGAAGCCCGGTCTAGCCCAACAGGCCTAAATGGTCCTTATATTTTCCACCAAAGCCCTGATTTGCCCGGACTAAGCCCAACGCGGGCCAAAAAGCTCGAAAGCATTTCCTTTTGAAAAGCTCGCTAAAAAGCCCGAAGAAACCTGCCAAAAATCCCAAAAAAGCCCCAAAGCCCAGTCTTTTGTTGTTGGAGAGCTTTATTATGCAATTAATGTGCTTTTTTATAATCTCTAACTTTGTTTCGTTATTTTTTAGTAACGTATTTATTATCCACTCTTTCACTAACTCATTAAAAACTAAGTTGATTTTGTAAGCTAAAGATCCTCTAATGAATGATGTAGGTCAAATCATTTTTTAACACCAGTGTAGTAAATTTAATAGTCCTATCAACTGCTAATATGTTTAGTTTCACCGCATATGCATGCAAATTGGTTATCATTACCGGAAACAACTGACCACCACCACAACTGTGACGACAGCCACCACAACTGTGTCAAGCTAAGAGTTAACAAATAAGCCTAGACTTGCACATGTTATTTGATTGTGTAAATCTAAGGATATAACCAAATAGCGTCAAAGGGGAGTGAGGTTGCTTGGTTGGATATTTGGTTAAACATAAGTTGCCTCTTCTTAAACCAGAGGCGACCCAGAACTTATAGTCACCGAATGCAAATAAAAAAAATATAAAAGAATTATGAAGTTGCCAGGTTCATTTTAAATCATGTTTTTGATAAATTTTACACTATGTGAATAAAATGCATGAGTTCCCGTGAACCCCCTAGGTCCACCTGTCTGAAACGTAATTTTATGAAGGTGGTTGTAACAAAATTTATGTTGGAGTTAAATAATAAATAAGTAAGAGCATGGGCGGAGATAAAAGGGGGCACAATAAGCAGGTGCCCCCTGGCGAAAAAAATTATAATGTAAAATNATTTATAGTGTAGTTTATAAAATTTATCAAAGTGTGCCTCTCGAAAAAAAATTCTGGCTCCGCCATGAGTAAAAGAGTATAAACTTGAAGTATTAAAACAAAAGAAGTAGATCTGATGGGGCATGAAAGTCAGATCTCTTAAATGTGAAAATTGAAACGAAAGAAATGTAAATTTGGTTCCAATTGGGTCCAAATCTGTTAAATGGGTGGGGACTACAAATAACAAGATGAGAATGGAAGATCCAACATACCACATGGAAGGACACAACCAAACACATATTAAATCTGTTATGGTTTTCATTGGTTTTTAGTTTGCGACCATAATCTTGGTTTTAAATATGAAAAAGATGAAGATTAAGAACATAACCGGTTAAACAAGTTACATGTCAAAATATCACCTAGATGTGAATTAATTTTAATGTATATTGCAAGTAATGAAACATTTGTGAGTCTGTTACCTACACTGGCATGGAGGGAATCTAGGTACATTTTATACCTTTTTATATATGCTTTTAGTCATTTTTAATAAACTAGAACGGTACACGCGCAATGCGGCGGTGGGTACCTGTGACTATATTTTGCGTTATTCTCTTATTCGGTTACACATTTAGTTGTCTTTATGCTTTATAAGTAGAGATGATTAAGCCAAATAATTTTAGTTTGAACAACCAACCTGCTTCCTAACAAACTTCCTGACCAACTTGCTTCCTAACCAACCCTTCCTAACCAATTGATTTTGAAATCCTTCCATAATTAGCAATTAAAAGTATGAATTTTAAGCCTTTCTAATTATAGAATAATCCCAAATGCATTATATAGTAGTATAGATAAAAAAAAATTCAGCGTAGTGTATATCGGCCACTTTAAAGTAAATATTTTTCAAGTCGGCCCCTCCACCAATATTTAAGTTTCGTCCCTGTACATTCGTGCTCTAGAAAGAGTACATTACGTTTCTTTGACCTTTGCCCTTTTTCTTTATAAGTATAAAAACCAAATTTAATGTTTGGTACATATTATATCTGTTATATAACAAAAGAATTACATTACTTCGGAGCAATTTTATTAAAATTAAAAGAAAAAAAAAAAAAAAAAAAAAAAAAAAAAAAAAAAAAAAAAAAAAAAAAAAAAAAAAAAAAAAAAAAAAAAAAAATCCTTATTGAAAAAGAAATTGGACCAATCAAGTTACTCTATTTTGATACATGCCAAAATCGAGCAATGTTATTGACCAATAAAACTCAAAATTGAAGTTCAATTTGGTTAAACTATTAAATTTTCGGCTAATTTATAAAAGAGTAAATTGCATAAATCGTCCCTAACCTTTAGCCAAATTGCAATTTTCATCCCAACCATTTCGAAAGTGCTGATAATGTCCTTGTGGGAAACCTTTCGGTAAGTTTTGGCCTCTGGTTTCAAACGGCGTTAAGTGGATTCCGTTAGCACTTACATGTTAGCCCTTTTGGCCAACGACCGTTGCAGCGTCCATCCTTTAAACTTACAGCCGTTTATAGTTTAAAATTTTCGGTTTATTTAAAGTTTTTCGAATTTTTATATACGCTTTTTGAAAATGACATTTTCTGTAAACTTTTTGTAATTATGGTCAAACTCATGTGGGTTAAATTCCGTAACATTCAAGTTTGACCTTCTCTACCTTGGGTGCTCAATGTAGTAAAGAATAACATATAACATGACAACATGTCGTTCAAAAAGAAAACATGTAACATGTGGGGAACCATAAGGTAATTGTCTAGAACTTGTCATGTTGAGACATGGAAAATTTTCCAAAAAATTACATACATCAATTTTTTTTCAGATTGGTAGCCCAAGCCAAAGCTATCATGTGGGCTATTATTTATGCTCGAAGTAGAGGTTTGCCGAAAGTTGTATTAGAATCAAACTCATTATGTCTATTTATCGCGCCTCGTACCTGATCCACTCTTATAAAAATTGCAAGCAAATTTTCGCAAAAGGGAAGGATGTGCGGTTGCTCACACTAGCATTTTGTGCCATGTGATGCAACAGTGAGATCGTATTCGAAGGTAGAGTTTCAAATTATGCTTTTGTACTATCGGCGATTCTATTACCTTGATATCTCTAGATTAACGCTGCAAACAAGCTAAACTTTTGTTTAAGAACGTAAAGCTAACAGTGTTATTGGTCGTCCCCTTATTGCTGCTACCTCCTATTTCTTATGAAAAGAGCGAAACAATCGTTTGTTCAAGAATGAGAAGAGGAAAGAGGAGGATATTCGAGATGCTATTATCACTACGGTTCGTCTCAAACTCTTAACATTTCTTTTCAAGAATACTCAACAAGTCAATCAGTTGCTACGCTTGTGGAAGATGACAAAGAACTTTCGGCTTTATGGTTCGGATGAACACTCTTAGGTGGTGTGTAGACGGATCTTTTTTGCTTGTATTCTTTTCGTGTCGCTTTTATATTACGGTTTTGGATCCAAATGACCTGTCATTTTGTGATCTAGGTTGACATTTAAGCCTTTTTTTCTAGTTTTAGATCATAGGCTTTGTCTTTGAATGTGGAGCTCTTCCACATTATTTGTACCGAACCGTTTTGTTTTTTGTGAGTTATACATTTACCGGGGTAAAACCCTTTACCCAAAAAACAAATCAAACTTTTATCAAGCGACTCGAGCTCAAGCTTGAGCTTGAATCGATCGAGTCGAGCTTTTATTGAGCTCGAGCTCGAGCCCAAGCCCAATAAACTAGCTCGAAACACATAACGAGGCAAGCTTGAGCTTTCGATAGCTCAAGCTCGAGCTTTTATCGAGCTTTTCGAGCTTTCATGTACATAAATATTTTTTATTATACATATTTATATAAACAACCGAAATGCTAATACGAATATCGGTATAATGATTAAATATTATTGAAGAACTTTTTAAACCCTAATGTTCTCAAATGTTCTATATAAGTTCTTTGCTCGAGTTCGTCGTGTGTTTTCTTGGCTTTATTGTTGAATGTTGAGTTTGGCTATCGAATACTATATTTATGTATAAATTCGCTTTTCGATCGGAGCTCGAGTGTTATTTGAACATTACTCAAGCCTAGCTCAAGCTTGGATGATTAAAGCTCATCGAGCTATCGAGCCGAGCTCGAGCCTACATTATAATTTCGAGCCGAGCTCAAGCCCTATCAAGCTCGAGCTCAACTTAACTTGATTACAGCCCTACCCTAGATCTTTGTGAAACAAAAATGATTCTCAAACTGAAAGCAAGTCCAAAAATATTATAAACAAAAAAATGACTAACCCGCTCAAGCCAAACCCTGGCCTATCAGAAACGGTCCATCCTTACCCGCCACAAAGGTTAAGACTTGACCGCACTAACCTATACCAGACTCGACCTTTTCCTATCAACACGACCCACAAAAGACCAGGCCCAGACCATGACAAATGTAGTTCTAGATTTCTAGTCTTATAGAGGTCCAAAGCAAACCAGGCACCAGCAACCTGACACATAAAGTAAGTGGTCTCTTTTCGTCCTCAACAGCCAAATGACTAGAGATACATGTGGAATAATATGTCGAATGAAATTAAAGATACGACAAGCCACGGACTTCAGTCATTATCCAGCCTCGTGCATTTGTCACAGCCACACGCTACGTGTTTAGATTTGAATGCAAAAGGTATTACAAGATAATGCACTGGGTGGACCTGAAAGCGAGATATGCTAGAAGATAGACACTGTTAAATGAATGACAACCCTCACCATTCATACAATCAACACCCCACCCCCCAACACACCCACCCCCTACCCAACCAAAAGAAAATGACACAAGATTCAGATTACCACATGCAATTCTAGTTTGACCATTGCAATGAATCGGTAAAATTGATCCAACATTAAGCAAAGAAAACATGTAAATAATCACAAAAAGGCGGAATCTTGAATCTTGAAACTTATAAAGATTAATGCTTTAGGATCTGGGCGTAATCAAGATTTCTTTCTCATTTCATACCAAAGAATTGCATAAGTAAACAGAATGAATTTAATCTCTCTACAAACCTCGTCTTTTCATTTGCTCAAAATCCGGGTCTAAATGCAAAAAATTATGTGATTCCTCTACTGTTTTTCGCTTCCTAACATCTGGCGCAAAATCCTCATCTTTTTTAGCCTCTGAATTCAAAGGAAAAAAAGAAAACTCCTTACTTCTTGGACTCGAGTCAACATTATCAACAAAAGTCAACCCTTTTCCACTACTCGAACTAAGACCCAATCTTAAAGATAAATCACATTCCGGCACTTCGGGTCGGGCTTCTATCTTTGAAACATTATCATCTCTACTAAATGGAAACAATATCTCGGGTTTTTCGGGACCCCTTTGAGAAGAAGAAGGGATAGACTCATAGGCTGCCTGAAAAACCGGTCTGCCAACAATTATATTATTCGGGTTTTGATGAGTAACCTGAAATCCCATTTGGGGTACTCGAGGTTGAAAATGGAAACCATGGTATAACGGGTAAACTGCAGAAGGTCTATTTTCAAAGGATATTATTTGTCTAGGTCTATTTTCAAACGAGGGAGGATGAAAAGAGGGGCCAGGAGGAGTACCCTTAAAACTCGGTCTTATATGGTTACTGGTTTCTGAAACTATACGTGTGCGATCTACACCATCTGGTCTTTGAACGTTTGGTACGTTATGAGTTCGAACATTTGGACCAGAATCTTGGTTTCTTGGACTTAAGTAGCTTCTTGTATTAGTGTTTCTTTGGCTTCTTGTTGATTTTACAGGGACACATCCCAGATTAAGGGCAGCTGAACACCATAACAACACAAATCGCCAAATATAAACTAAAGTTCCACTTCCAAAATGAAAATTTTATAAAACAGGATTGTGAAAACTGTGTTACCTTCAACACAAGGGGGCAATAATTCGCCAGTTTCCAAGGTCTCATCTTTCCTAATTATGGTATCAACGGCATCATTCAAACGATCCCACAACGTATCGGGGTCTAAGTATTCAGCCTAATCAACATAATTCGAACATAAAACACCATCTTTTTAACATCAAGCTACACTATTAACAACAACATAAGGACAGAACATATGTACCTCGGAATTAGCTTTTGAATACATAATCTCCTCAGATTTCAACACCACAACAGGCAGCTTCTCTTGCCATTCTCTATTCTTCTTAGTACCAGGAGTATGATTCTCATGTACAAGTCTAAACATAAATCAAACAATAGTATGCATTATTTCAAAAGCCAATAAAGATCACAACTTTATATACTAAAACAGTATAACAATAACTATACTCAATCCTGCCGGGAACGGGGTATGGGCAGGTAAGATGTAGACAGTCGTACCTCTACCCGAGGGTAGAGATACTGCTTCCAGAATGTAAAAAGATTACCTAAAAATCTGTTGAATGATGGAGCCTCTAATGGGTTGGTGTCTATCACTATGCCAAGATCTTTTCACACATTCAAATGGTCTTGGTCCAGGCCTAGGCATCTTCACCTACAAAAAAAAAGATATATATTTTTCTTTTTTCTTTTTGGAGATTGAGAATAAAGATGAGCAAAAATTGCTACATGGGCATTGAAATTGAAGTGGGTATACCCCCAAATTGACTAAAATTAATTTTGAAAAGAGAAAGATATGAACTTGCAATATTTTCTTTATTAAAACCCTAAAGATAGGAGTGTAGTGGGGGAAGATGGTGAAAGATGCTTCCCCTTTTGAACAAGTAAATGGGTGGTCAATAATTGAATTTGTGAAACATTAAAGAAGTTTGAAGTGTCATGAAAACCCACCCTCACATATATACATATAGAATGCTTTGAGGGGGACAAAGGTTGAAAATGGTGGGGATTCTAGTCTTACAAGATGAAGAAGTAGCCAAAAGTTTGTATTGTTCTATAATTTGTAATCTAGTTATCATATTTAATGGTTGAAAATGATCATATTTGAGCTACAAGATTTTCATTTCTAATCTTTTATTTGTAAAACGTTGATAATCGACAATGTCACGGAAAACAGTGTTTAGACTTTAGACTGATTGAGCGGTCAAATAAAGAGAGTGGTCGCCCAAAGTGGAAACGTAACAATATTAGGGCCCCTAAAAAGAGAGTTCAACCTAACCATATTAAGTCTTAATCCAAACCAGTTAAGGTATGAACATGGAGATAGAACTTGTGATTTGCTTATATTAAGTTTTGGCAATTCTTCGGGTGCCTAAGATAACTTGTACAACATCTTTATCCGATCTATATCCGAGTAAAATAACTTCCTTTATACAACTAGTTTGAAATTGTGCAATCCAAATTGTTTTAAAATAACTTACGAGCTGAACTCGAACTTTACGAACAAAGCTCGAAACTATCTAAGCTCAGGTGCAACTCAACTTGTTTACTCACCTAGCTAGATAAACGGAGAAGGATCCATGTTCAGGTTACCCGGGAAAGTTGAACCGTTTTTGCTCTAATGCATACAGCCTAAACGGTATTCTCGTGATATCTACTGAGACTGTGAGAACACATTAACATTTAGGCCACATTTACTCCTTAGCTAAATCTATTGGGTTAATGAAGTGTGGAAGGTAGGTAATGAATGGTCAGGCATAAGCATAGGCAACATCAAAGCTTTCCATATGACTTGTCAATTTTTGACATGTTATGGAAGAAGGAATCTTTTTTAGGAATTTTTAGTAAAATTTTGTTCACATCAGAAAGTGATGTTACTTGAATTATTTCCATGAGATGTAAACAATGAAAGTGGTTCTTCAGCTGAGTATGGTACAATCATTGGTCCTACAATTAATGGTGTAATAATTTTTGGTCTTAAGGCTACAATTATGTTGTTAGTTCTGATTAGTAAATACTTGTTTTACTTCTTGTGTAATGGCTTTCGAGTCAAATGTACTTTCATAAGACATGTATTAGGTCAGTTTTTATGAGTTGTACTTATTTCGTGTACAATTATTTCGCTCTGCATTTTTTTCTAGCACAATAATATTTGTTTGATCATTAACACAAGATAAAATACATAGACAATACAAGATAAAAAAGAGTACATTACTTGTAATTGACAAAGAAGCCTCAAATCATACCCTTAAACGCAATCCTGAACCCTATAACCAAACACCCCTATCACTAAAATTATGTTAATTCTTTATGTAGAATGTATCAGCCTCATGAAATTTAGTCAATAAAAGATCATATGGTACAACCAAAAGTCAAACATGTAAGCCTACTGTATATACAATAGATCAGCTAATTACTAGCAAACCTAAAATTAACTAATGCATAGCTTGATCCATATTTAAGGAAAACCTTTTACATTGACCAGACTAATGACTCAGCTACATGACCCCATTAAAGTAACAAGATACTGTTAAATTTTTGGTTATCATGAAAAAAATCACTTGATTTTGTTGCAGTTTTACAATCTTCTGGTTTGAATTTATTCGCATGCAACGTCAATTCCCTCTCCTTTAACAAGTTGTCACGGGTCGAGCTTTTGCATGGATGTTCTCTATGAAGCCGTCTAGAATGATGAATAGCTTACGCTAAGACATTTTGCTTTCGGTGTTTGAGTCATCTATTATCAGGGTTTCAATCTAAACCTGTTTTCAGCACACAAAAATGGGACAAAATAAGTTCTCAAAATCTTGAAATTTTTGTTTATGCAATTCGAGATTCTTATTGGTTTCTTATTTGTAACTTATGTAGTTCACTAGAAAATGATTTCTACTTAAGCTAAAGTACTTTTTTATTTTGATATAATCATACACTAATATACTATGACACGATTATTACAGATACGCATATCATATATGAAAATGTTAAAATTTACCTTTTGGATGTGAGCTAATGAAAGAAACGCCTCCGACAACGATAAGACCCAAGCTCTTCGTACTCAGCTTTAGTGACACACATTGCATCAAAATCAGGGCTAGATGCCAATAGTGATCCCCCTCGCCATGCGCCTAACATGGGACTGCACACCAAAAAGAAAGCTTTTTCCCATAAGTTACTTGAGTGGGAAAATCATAAAAGAAATAAGTGAATCTTATAGAAGAATGATAGTATTACTCTTCTTGAGTTGTTATTTTCACTTGGTACACATCGGGAACAAGAGGACGCAGCTCACTTTCTCTGCAAGCAAATAGACCGAATCAAACTTTAGCCCCAAAGAAGTTCAGAAAATAGATTTAAGGGTGAAAATGAAACTTACAGCCTTTTGGTAAAACCAGGAAATAAGGTGCTTCCCCCAGTCAATATTATGCTGCAAAAGAACTCCACCTTAGAACAACTCATACAAACAAACAAACAACTGCTAACCTAGTACAAAGAGATATTCAGAGGACCAACCGTGTCACATTTTCATTCTCCTGTCACACTTAAGTGGAACCCACAAATTGAAAGCATATACTCCTTATTACCTAAGACAGTTGGCATTTACCGCATAAAAGAATGCTATTTTCTTAATCAATACCTTTCATACAGCACAGGATGAAGATGAGGATGGCAAGAATTGACAGCTCGGACAATACACTCCGCCAGTCCAGCTTGGTTCATTCCTGTATAATATTCATAAATTCAATTAATAATATAGCTTATATTATCTTTTTAATCTACAATAAAACATATCAAATGAACACACACCTAAATCAGCTGGACGGAATATCATCTCAGGGACAAGAAACCGCTCATTGCTCAAGCTGAATTCCTGTTTCACAATACATAATATGTACTAAGTGGATTCATTCATAAAAGGACTAAGTTTTATAACGAGAGGTAGAAAACGAATTACATTTTTTGTGAGATCAACTTTGTTCCTTTCTGATGGTTTGTTTGTAACTTCTGTTTCATCAGCTTGATCAGTTCCTTCAGCGTGTTGAAGTTCACCATCCTCAGATAAGTTAAGATATTTTTGCGCTTCCTCGGGGTCTTTTACATATCCCTTTGTATGTGTGATACCATCAGGAAGCACATATGTGCACCTGAAGTGATTGTCATTTCCACGTCTCCTGCAAATGACATTTCAAAATGAAGATAACAGGATGCAGAAACTGCTTACTCTTTAGTTCACAATGGGAACGTATCAAACATATAAAATATCATTACTTGTTTCATATACCACATGCATGAGTATATTGCTTTTACAACCATTGAATAATCATATAATCAAAGTCTGTCACTCAAACACTATGATCATATAAACATATAAGGGTAGAATAACTGTATACAAATACTTATATAACGCACATTCAAACACCTATTCAAGTTTTTTCTACTTTTAGACAATGCTAGATTAAAAAAACAAGTTATCAAATAACTCTATAAAAGATGAAGTGTTGCCATCAATTTCGAATTAGAAATTAATCAGTTCGGCATAAAAAACTCACACGGTATATCTTTTTTGGGAAGTATGTCAAGTTGTCACACGCTGCTATTTAAAAGTAACACCAAAGCGCCAACAACTAATAACCTACTGTTTGTATCAAAACACAATGCAGAAGATACTTTTATATTTGCCTATTAATTTATCAAAACAACTCAAGTAAAGTTGGGATGTGTTTGAGTAAGCTTATTTAAGCACCTTATCCTCCTAATCCTAGTGTGTTTTCAAACTAGGTAAAGCTGTTTTGAGTGTCTGTAATCTGTATGGAGCCAAACAGCATAAGCTTATTAGCTTTTCTAAAGCTGCTTACGCCAAGATCCTCCCCTCTAGCTTTTTGGCTTATTTTTGCAAGCTCTTATGCTTGGGATACAATTTTAGGCCCATCTTACTTCTTTGTTCTTCTACGTCACTACACGTGTTTATCCTTGGTCATTTTACCATTACTACATTTTACTACGGCATAAGTTACTAAACACTATCTTCCGCATTGTATATTATTAATGCATAAGCTAATAAGCAATCTTATCATACATACCTAGCGATCTGCAAATCACAAGAAACATCATCCGAAACAAAACACAACTTCTCCTTTATATCATCCATCAATTTGACAGCAAAAAATAGTGTATCTTTTTTGGGATGTATGACATGAACATTGCTAATTCATAAGAACAAATACTTCAAGGGGTTTGGGTAAGCTTATTGCAAAGAACAAATGAAGAAGACAGTATTTAAATTTGCTTATCAACTTATTTCAAATAAGCAACATCTTATTAAGAAGCTTATATAAGCATCAAGCATAAGTTTTATGGCTCCCGAACACTAAAAATCGCTTATTAGATATCTAAAACGCAATATACTTCTTCAAATTATGAATATGATCAACATACTTTCAAATTCGTCTCATGATGATTAATTTTGCGGACATGGCATGTGCATTTTGGTAATTCTACGGGTGCTGACAGATCAGTTGAAGTTATCATATTTAGACAAACTTGAAAGTAAGTCGACCATATCCATAATTAAATAAAGTAAGCTTTTAGCAATGACACATGAAAGTGACTGTTTACCATTTATAGACTTTACCCTACATCTTTATATAAGATATGATCTAACACCTAGCAAAAACTCACAACACTAAACAAGTCCTAAATAACAATATTTAAAAAAAAAAAACAAATTACGACATCTCATACCTAGCAATCCGCAAATCATATATGATCTAACAACCACTAATTATGCTATGGTTGTGTTTGGCAACAAGCTTTTTCCGGCGTTTAGAAATTAACACTAATACTTTTCTGGCAACATCGAGGGTGTAGCTTTAGGGTTTTGTTTAAATGCTCCTATTCGAAACACAAATAAGTGAAGCATTTAGTTTTTTCTTCATTTTACACTTTATAGTTACAGCTACGCACCTATGTTACCAGACGCTTTTATAAAACAAATCACTACTACTTCTAGTTATGTCAGACATAACCTATAACTAAACAACAAAACAGTTAAAAAACATCATACCCAGCAATCTTATACCTTTAAAGTATGTCGACCATATTGATAGTTCAAAAAAGTAAGCTCTTCGCAAAGGCACATCAAAGTGACTGCGTTTATCATTTAGATACTTTACCCTAAATCTTTATATATTATATAATATATGATCTAAAATACCTAACCACTACCAAATGGCCCAGCGGTGACTTACCTAACCTCCTCACAAGAGGTCTCAAGCACAAACTTCACTAGGTACACATCTTAGGGTGGCTTCGGAAAGGGTTGGAAACGGTCATGGAGATATGTAGTTAGACTGCGTACGAGTGAAATACACGCCCCTTCTCCAGGTAACATAAACAACAGAAACCTCATCCGTTTACCTATATATGATCTAAGAAACCTAATTACAGTACGGCTATATTTGACAAAACTAGTAATAGCTATGTTTGGTTTGTAAAAGCGTTTGATAATGCAGCTACGCAGGTGTATTTGTGATTATAAAGTGTAAAATGACATAACAACTACATGCTTTAGGCTTCTTTTATTAGCGTTTCAAAACCATATAAACGCTAAAAACATCATATTCTAAACACTAAAACTGTCTAAAAGCATTATACTCCAAATTCTCCTAATTCCTAAACACTCCAAAAAAGCCATAAGTAAACATAGCCTATAGGTATGTCTGGTAGCAAGCGTTTAGGAGCGTTTTAGAGCAACTAGCCGTTAGTATATTGCACAAAAAATTTGTTTGGAAACAAGCAACTAGCATCCCTACTTTTTCTAAACGCTCCAAATCAAAATGCTACTTCTAGTAGCATTTACAACCAACTAGCGTTTCCACTTACTAATTATGACTATACACCTATGCTACCAAACGTTTTATCAAAACAACATACCTAGCAATCCCCAAATCGCGTTCAACATCACTCGACACAAAACACAACTTCTCCTTAACATCATCCATCAAAAAAACCTCGTCCATAACATTAACACTCCGATAACTCACCAACTCCTTCAAATAATTCGTCAACGCCTTCCCGCCCAAATCCATCCTCTTCACCCCATAATTACACACCACATCCTTCACAACGGGCACCACATGCCCAAAACTAAACCCCACATCCACAACCAAACTACACCCGCTCTTCGCCACAACGTCNTGGGATACAATTTTAGGCCCATCTTACTTCTTTGTTCTTCTACGTCACTACACGTGTTTATCCTTGGTCATTTTACCATTACTACATTTTACTACGGCATAAGTTACTAAACACTATCTTCCGCATTGTATATTATTAATGCATAAGCTAATAAGCAATCTTATCATACATACCTAGCGATCTGCAAATCACAAGAAACATCATCCGAAACAAAACACAACTTCTCCTTTATATCATCCATCAATTTGACAGCAAAAAATAGTGTATCTTTTTTGGGATGTATGACATGAACATTGCTAATTCATAAGAACAAATACTTCAAGGGGTTTGGGTAAGCTTATTGCAAAGAACAAATGAAGAAGACAGTATTTAAATTTGCTTATCAACTTATTTCAAATAAGCAACATCTTATTAAGAAGCTTATATAAGCATCAAGCATAAGTTTTATGGCTCCCGAACACTAAAAATCGCTTATTAGATATCTAAAACGCAATATACTTCTTCAAATTATGAATATGATCAACATACTTTCAAATTCGTCTCATGATGATTAATTTTGCGGACATGGCATGTGCATTTTGGTAATTCTACGGGTGCTGACAGATCAGTTGAAGTTATCATATTTAGACAAACTTGAAAGTAAGTCGACCATATCCATAATTAAATAAAGTAAGCTTTTAGCAATGACACATGAAAGTGACTGTTTACCATTTATAGACTTTACCCTACATCTTTATATAAGATATGATCTAACACCTAGCAAAAACTCACAACACTAAACAAGTCCTAAATAACAATATTTAAAAAAAAAAAACAAATTACGACATCTCATACCTAGCAATCCGCAAATCATATATGATCTAACAACCACTAATTATGCTATGGTTGTGTTTGGCAACAAGCTTTTTCCGGCGTTTAGAAATTAACACTAATACTTTTCTGGCAACATCGAGGGTGTAGCTTTAGGGTTTTGTTTAAATGCTCCTATTCGAAACACAAATAAGTGAAGCATTTAGTTTTTTCTTCATTTTACACTTTATAGTTACAGCTACGCACCTATGTTACCAGACGCTTTTATAAAACAAATCACTACTACTTCTAGTTATGTCAGACATAACCTATAACTAAACAACAAAACAGTTAAAAAACATCATACCCAGCAATCTTATACCTTTAAAGTATGTCGACCATATTGATAGTTCAAAAAAGTAAGCTCTTCGCAAAGGCACATCAAAGTGACTGCGTTTATCATTTAGATACTTTACCCTAAATCTTTATATATTATATAATATATGATCTAAAATACCTAACCACTACCAAATGGCCCAGCGGTGACTTACCTAACCTCCTCACAAGAGGTCTCAAGCACAAACTTCACTAGGTACACATCTTAGGGTGGCTTCGGAAAGGGTTGGAAACGGTCATGGAGATATGTAGTTAGACTGCGTACGAGTGAAATACACGCCCCTTCTCCAGGTAACATAAACAACAGAAACCTCATCCGTTTACCTATATATGATCTAAGAAACCTAATTACAGTACGGCTATATTTGACAAAACTAGTAATAGCTATGTTTGGTTTGTAAAAGCGTTTGATAATGCAGCTACGCAGGTGTATTTGTGATTATAAAGTGTAAAATGACATAACAACTACATGCTTTAGGCTTCTTTTATTAGCGTTTCAAAACCATATAAACGCTAAAAACATCATATTCTAAACACTAAAACTGTCTAAAAGCATTATACTCCAAATTCTCCTAATTCCTAAACACTCCAAAAAAGCCATAAGTAAACATAGCCTATAGGTATGTCTGGTAGCAAGCGTTTAGGAGCGTTTTAGAGCAACTAGCCGTTAGTATATTGCACAAAAAATTTGTTTGGAAACAAGCAACTAGCATCCCTACTTTTTCTAAACGCTCCAAATCAAAATGCTACTTCTAGTAGCATTTACAACCAACTAGCGTTTCCACTTACTAATTATGACTATACACCTATGCTACCAAACGTTTTATCAAAACAACATACCTAGCAATCCCCAAATCGCGTTCAACATCACTCGACACAAAACACAACTTCTCCTTAACATCATCCATCAAAAAAACCTCGTCCATAACATTAACACTCCGATAACTCACCAACTCCTTCAAATAATTCGTCAACGCCTTCCCGCCCAAATCCATCCTCTTCACCCCATAATTACACACCACATCCTTCACAACGGGCACCACATGCCCAAAACTAAACCCCACATCCACAACCAAACTACACCCGCTCTTCGCCACAACGTCATACGGGCGTTTACTCGCCTCATACAAATGCACCAAGCTAGGCCCATCCGACACAAACATAGACAAGAACCCAAAATGCTCAAACACAACCTCGTCCACAGCGCGCGAAAGGGAAGGCAAAGTGAACAAAGGCTCTGTTAAGAGGAGGGAAGAGTGTATTGGGTTGATGTGGAGATGGTCGAAGATGTGGGCCCAGATGGTGGTTTGGAGATCTGGGTTGATGAGATGGCCCCTGTCGAAGGGGCGGCGGACGGTGGCGGAGGTGAGGTCGAGGGTGGGGGAGAGGAGTTGGGCGGGGAGGAGGGGTTTTTTGCTGGAGGGGGGTTTGGCTGTGCAGTTTGGGAGGGTGAGGGATGGTGAGCGTTCGCCGGATGTGCCGGCTTTGATGTATCCGGCGCCGTTGTCGAGGACTACTACTGTGGAGGGTGGCGGTGGCATGGTTGGGGGTGGTGTTTGGGGGGTTTTGTGGGTTTTTAAGGAAAATGGGAAAGATACTAGTACATTTGACGACCGTGTGAGAGTTTAAAGTAAGGCCAACCGAACCGAACCGAACCGAATCGAAAATAGATTTATAGAACTGAATCGAAGTAATTTGGTTTGGTTTAGTTTTGTGTCTGTCTATTCGGTTCGGTTCAGATTATTACTTTTATCGGTTTTGCCTTGAATCGAACCGAATCAATCCGAATGGAAACCGAAAATCATAACCGAACCGAATATGATTGGTTCGACCCAGTTTTTGTGTTCAATTTAATTTTTGGTCTGTTTTGCTCAGATATGTGAGAGTGATGAACCAAAACAATTGATGATAGTGATTATGATTATGTAAAATCTCCATCTGCATTCAAATACTTTGGTTGAAAAGAGTTAAAAAAAATGATTAAATGATAAGTCGAAGAATTTAAACAAAAGTTATTGTCATAGGACTAACTGATTGAAGAAAGTTTCGTGCACAAAAGACTTTTATAAATGTCAACATAAGCTCATTTTTTATGACTTATTTTCAAATTTTTTGACTTATATAAGCTTATTATGTAATAAACTTATATACGTCAAAAAGTTTCAAAATAAGTCACAAAAATTAAGTTTATGAAACATAAGCTCAAACCAAATAAGCCGACTATATACCTGTTGAAATAAACTCTAAGCCACCCATTTTGGTTTTCATAAACTTTAACCGGTTTTAACCAAAGCCGTGGGGTAAAAAATCCAATCCAAACAAGCCAGCCGCCCATTTTGGCTAAATTTGCATATATTCCAAGATCAGCATTCAAATAATAAATATAAATATAAAAAAATCCCATCACCATTCACAAAATCACAAGCACCTGCAAAACCTCAAAAAATCCTGATTCATTTTCAATCACACACTTTTAGTAAGCAGATCTGCATATATTAATCAATCATTGGATCGGATCAGGTAATTCATTAATCTCTTAAGTTTATCTACTTAACTGTATCGTCTGGTTCATCATTGTTTTTATAACTATTTAGATATGTAATTTTGCAATTTTTTTATTTATCATGTAATGATATTGATATTATTTTCTAGTTTTAAGCTATCATAGGTTAAAAATACTACGTTAATACTAGAAGAAAACATAAGTAATCCTACAAAACACTAGGTTAATTTGCATTTGGCATTTTGATTCTCCCGTTTACAAACTTTAAGGTTCAAGGATCCCCGATAGTTACGTGTTTGGCGCAACAGATTATTAAAGATTATAAGAGCTTAAAGATATTGTGCTAAGAAAGATGACACTTAAAAAAATATATATCTGCTTGTGTGACAAATATTGCGGATTATTTTAGAAAAATAAGTTACATAAACCAGCTTTTAAAAACATGCCGGAGATTATATTTCACAAAATTACCGATTTACCCTTTTATTTATTATTCCTATTCATATTGGGTTTGTTATTTGTATGTTCAATTATGTCATTTAATTTTATACTGCTACTCTACAATTACAGCTAGTTTGCCAAACACAACAAAAAAAAATAAAATAAACAGTTTTAATCTTTTCCAGCAACAACTATTTTTGCCAAACATACCCTTAATCGTTAACTAGAACCCTTTTTAGTTGCTTCTAGTAAGACGTGTGCTTATAAGCATCTGGATTCATATGAAAAGCGTCTCTTGTGGCTATCTTAAGTACTTAAAAAGCTTGAACGTAAAGCATCTTTCTTGGTTCCTTTGCATCACAACAATATTGCCTGCTATTCAAGTTGCTACCTTTACGTACTTGCACTCTTGTCTTGCTTCTTCTAGTTTGCTGCTATTGTTTGCATTTCAACTGATCGTGTTGACTAGCATATGCATACGAACAACTAGTGATAGCTGCTGTCATATGGTACACTAGAAAGTACGAAATGGAGTTATCTAACAACATTGCTACAACCTTCATGAGTTCTATGAAAAACGCATCTGATTGGGTGACATTTGCATACGATGCCCCTTTTGCTCGAGCTGTTGTTTTTGGAGTACCCATCGGAGGTACACTTTCAACCTACTATCTTGCAAGCTCTTTGTCAATCAATCTCGAGATAATATTGATAATTAGATCAAATTTTTTTCTCGTTGTACTATAAGTATTGACCCAAAACAATTCATGGCAGAAGTTTTGCCACAACCTACCGATGTAGGGCTGATTACGGTTTGAAAATCGGACCGGACTGATCGGTACCTAATCGGACAAAAACCGATTTGGTCAAAAAGTTCGGACCAAGAACCGTACTCATATGTTTGGTTCATACCGAATGAATCGGACCGGGCCGAGGGCTGAAAATGAAAAAGGCTGACTGAGAACCGGACCTAAATATGTTCAGTCCAATCCGGTTTTTCGGTTCGGTCCCGGTCCACGGTCTATAATAATCAACCCTACTACTAGTGCCGGAGCTAGAAAAATTTCCGTAAAAGGGCCGAAACAAATTTTTTTCGGGAAATACATTAAATGGGAGGGCCGAAATAAAATTTTTTCCGAAAATACACATGAAATCGCAAATAAATATACTAACGGGTATAGACCTAGGGGGCCGGGACCCTCCCGGTACGCACATAGCTCCGCCCATGCCTACTACAACGTAAAAGGTTTTTACAATAGTTTTGCATCTTTAATGGCCGGTGTTAAATAAAAGTTTAACAAATACAAAACTCTAGTCAATTAATGCTTCAACCCGTTGGAGAACTTGAAGGTTTTAAGTAAATTGTTTTGAAAAGCTTTGTTGCAATGTTAAAAAGTCATCCAAGACTTCTCAAAATAGTAGTATAAAGCTTTTGAAAAAGTCATGCATTGCATATCAATTTAGTTTAATAAAACAACCAACTTCACTATCAAAACATACCCTACTTATACACAAATATACCTTACAAAAACTATTTGATTTACACATAAACAACAAACTTTCTACGACTCGGTCGTCTACATAACTGATTTAAGACGTGTCGAAAGAGAGCTCTCTAACGATAAAGACGCGTGCAAGTGGTTCCACATGTACCAAGGACGGGTGCAATTTTCTCTTATTATGGACGGTATAAATTTTAAAAGCCGCATCTTCATCCAAATGCTTTGGTTGAGAAAGAGTTCAACAAATGATTAAAAGACAAGTTGTTATTGTCACTGGACTAGTTAATTGAAGAAAGCTTACTCCACAAAAGGATTATGCACTTTCAACATGTTGCATTTTTCTCTTGTTATGGAACTTCCAACTAAATATTGTATTATTATGGATGAAAAAAGCTTCAATGGGCTGAAATTTGATGAGGCAAGATGAATAAACTATTATAGCATTTTTGCATCGGCATGTTTTAATTTAAGATGGGTGCAGTGATGACCTACATTATCATCGTTAAGTCAATGTCATATCACCTTTCCCGCCAATCTACACCTTTTGTGGAATATCAACAACAACAAGTATAAGTAGACCAGCAACTTAACTACACGAATATGTCTCATAATACACTTAGACACTAAAACAAAAGAAAAAAAATCTTATTTCGAAACTATTAATCACAATAACGCAACTATATTTAAAAAAAAAAAAAAAAAAAAAAAAAAAAAAAAAAAAAAAAAAAAACTAGCTACTAGTAAGTACCAAAAGCCGTGGGGTAAAAAATTTACCCAGTTTTAACCAAAAGCCGTGGGGTAAAAAATCCAATCCAAACAAGCCAAGCCGCCCATTTTGGCTTTTGCATATACTATTCCATAATCACCATTCAAATAATAAAATATAAAAAATCCCATCACCACCAAAAACCTCAAAATCTCAAATCCTCCTGATTCATTTTCAATTAACCTTAAAATTTTAATACTATCAGTGGATCTGCATATTATAATAATTGGATCGGATCAGGTAATTCGTAATCCTAAACCATCATCATCATTAGTATTATTAATCTCATAAGTTTATCTACTTAACTCTATCATCTGCTTCATCATTGTTCATTTGTTTGTATAAGTATTTATTAGATTATGTAATTTTGCAATTCTTTTATTGATATTATTATTAGAAACACGTACTACGTTTGCATTTGTTATTTTGATTCTCCCGTTTACAAAACTTTTAAGGTTCAAGATTCAAGAACATGTTATGTTTGGCGGAAGTAACTGTTGCTGGAGATGGGGATGGAGCGGGAGATTATTAGTTGAGATTATTTTTATAAGCTAAAATAAGCTACTTAAAAAATAATCTTCGTTTGGCAGACATAACTTATACGAGATTACAAAAAAGAATAATCCTTCATAATCTCTAAAAATCAAAGGTTACTTCATGCAGCTTATAAAAATAATCTCTTTTACCATCTCCAGTTCCAGCAACAGTTACGTTTGCCAAACATACCCGAAAGATTGTGTTTCTAAAATCTCTGATAAGTTCTGTATGCCAAACAAAGCTTATATTTTAAATAACTCATTTTTTCAAAAAATAAGCACAATCTTCTCATAATCTTGTGTGCCTAACATGCCCAATAGTTATCTAGAACCCTTTTTAGTTGCTTCTAGTAAGACGTGTGCTTATAAGCATCTGGATTCATATGAAAAGCTTCTTTTGTAGCTATACTATGCTTGAACGTAAAGCATCTTTCTTGGTTCCTTTGCATCACAACGATATTGCCTGCTATTCAAGTTGCTGCCTTTACGTACTGACACTCTTGTCTTGCTTCTTCTAGTTTGCTGCTATCGTTTGCCTTTCAACTCATCTTGCTGACTAGCTAGGATATGCATACGGACAACTAGTGATAGTTACTGTCGTATGCTACACTAGAAAGTACAAATGGAGTTATCTAACAACATTGCTACAACCTTCATGAGTTCTATGAAAAACGCATCTGACTGGGTGACCTTTGCATACGATGCCCCTTTTGCTCGAGCTGTTGTTTTTGGAGTACCCATCGGAGGTACACTTTCAACAGAGTTTTACATCATGCAATCCCGTTATACTTCTGATACTGATACCAAATTTAAATTTTTGTTGTACTTTAGGACATCTGTTTGTGGAAGGTCTACTCCTGGTAGTTATTCTCTTCTTACTATCTCAAAAGAGTTACAAGCCCCCTAAACGTCCTTTAACAGATAAGGTTTGAATCCGTTGTCTTAGTCTAACGTCTCATCTGATTATTTTTTAATCTTAACTTGTAGTTATATATTGATAGGGAAGTTTTATAAATGTGTTAGCCTGATGTGTGTAGGAAATAGACGAGCTATGTGATGAATGGGCACCGGAGTCTCTTATCCCACCTATCGAGGCAGAGATGGAAAAGGAACCGCCAGTATTGGAGAGGTATATATACATACATAAACGATGTTAGTTATACATTTTTTCATATATAATGCATACATGATCATATAATTTGCTTTACGTCCAGTGCTGCAGGACCACATACAATAATCGACGGTAAAGATGTCGTGAATTTTGCTTCAGCGAATTACCTTGGATTGATGGGACATGAAAAGCTACTTGTAAGAAAACAACACCCTTACTTATTTGCTCGTGACTTTAAATTACTAGTTTCATTTATGAAAGTTTAATATGGCAGGAATCGTGTACCACTGCTTTGGAAAAATACGGTGTTGGTTCATGTGGTCCTCGTGGATTTTATGGAACAATTGGTACTAAAAACTATTCATGTCACAAATAGCCAACTATGCTACTTTAATTAACTTATAACTAATTAAGTTCTAACTTTGCTCGTTTATCTAGATGTTCACCTTGACTGTGAAGCCAGAATAGCAAAGTTTCTGGGAACTCCTGATTCCATACTCTATTCTTATGGACTTTCGACTATGTTCAGTGCAATACCGGCGTTTTGCAAGAAAGGAGATCTCGTTATTGTGTGAGTATATAAATCCATTGTATATTTCTGACATCTTGCTCTTCACTCATTTACTCTACCCGTGTTAGTAGTAGTTGTTTTTTTTTTTTTTTTTATACTTACGGGAGGTCATTTCTCATGTCCAGTTTCTTGGATTGATAAATATCTTTAGCAAATTTTATTTATATAAACTTGGCTTTTTTCAGAGATGAAGGGGTTCATTGGAGCATACAGAATGGGTTGCATCTTTCAAAAAGTACGATTGTGTACTTTAAGCACAACAACATGGAGTCCCTACGAAGTACTCTTGAGAAGGTCACACAAGACAACAAACGAGCTAAGAAGTTAAGACGCTACATCGTGGTTGAATCTGTGTACCAGGTATAACTTAGTAGTTCTACCGTCAACTATGAAACTAAAGATGCAAATACTCCCTCCTTCCCTTAAAATCCAACGATTCTGTTTAAATTTTTAGCAGCTTTGATGCTAATGCTTTTTTATTTCATATATATCTTCAGAATTCTGGCCAAATTGCCCCACTGGATGAGATTATCAGACTGAAGGAGAAGTACAGGTTCCGTGTTCTATTAGATGAAAGCAACTCTTTTGGTGTACTTGGTGAATCTGGTAGAGGTCTAACTGAACACTACAAAGTTCCCGTGCGTCCCATCTTTCTCTATCTTTACAAGTCATATTTAGTGATTATTTCATATTGTTTAAAGTTTTAAAACATTGTTTGTTATGATTTATGTTACTACTGTAGATCGAAAAGGTAGATATTATAACTGCTGCCATGGGACATGCATTAGCCTCAGAAGGTGGATTCTGCACTGGAAGTAATAGAGTCATCGATCACCAAGTAAGCATATCTACTTAAAATTAGAAACTCCGTTGATCCACAACCGAAAACCATACGTTTGAGTGTTAAAAAGTACATTGTGGCCCTAAATCAATGCATTTATATGTAATGATTGCGATGGGAAAAAATGTTATTTAACCTGAAATTTTCTAGAAGCATATTGTAATTTTCTCGGGTCAGACAGTTCATCTTTTTAATTTGCTTAAATTTTATGTTGCTATAGCGCCTCAGCAGCTCCGGTTATGTCTTCTCTGCATCTCTCCCACCATACTTGGCAAGTGCTGCAATTACAGCAATTGATGTCATAGACACAACCCCTCAACTTCTAGTGAAATTACGGGATAATGTCAAGGTTTTATGTACAGGTTTGTGTCTCCATAAGTATGATTTACAATATGTTTCACTATAACTATGTACTGTATGACTTGGTTCTTACCTAGAGTTTTCATATTTACAGGATTAAAGGGAATACAGGGACTTGAACTTGCAAGCGATATACTGTCACCTATTGTGTTCCTTGCTCTAAAGAAATCTACAGGGTCCTTGAAGAGTGATCTTCAGTTGCTTGAGGATATTGCAGACCGCGTAAGTCTTAAGTCTGCATTCTCATCAATACTTATAATCATATGTATCTACTAGAGAAGAAAATGGGCGGGTTGGGTAACTGGTAATTTCATATGGATCTGGGCTGATGTGGAACACCTATTGTCTAGAAGATTACATTTACCAAAACATACTTCATTTTTTATATCTGATCTTTCAAATATAATCTATTAGGGCGAGTTTTGTCTCATTTGACACGTTTCCTTATTAGCTATTATAACCAATGATAATAGAGTTGTAATTGCCACCTCACATATATATTGTACAATCCATATGATAAAAGATTGGAGGCTCATGACATTGTGCGTGTGGAAGATTACTTGTATTATGTGTTTCGTAACTTATAAGCTGATGGAATTGCAGGTACTGAAGGAACACTCGGTTTTCGTGGTTACTTCTAAAAGATCAACGCTTGACAAATGCAAACTGCCTGTCGGGATCAGATTGTTTGTCTCAGCTGCTCACACAGAGTCTGATCTGCAGAAAGCATATGAATCGCTGAAGAGCGTTGCAGCTTCAGTATTGACTGGTCAGAACTAAATACTAAACTGCATGCTCGTATTTCCCACAAGTTTCTGAAAGTGATGATGAAAGGATATTTCCATTTTTGTCAAAACAAGAACTTCAAGTTGTGTTATAGTTTATTGTACGATTCTTGACATACATAGTTCACAGTTGATTTTTTTCATAGGGCTCTGAGTTTTTGTTTCATTTTTTTAATTTATTACCTTAATTTCAAAGTTAATTGACATGAAATGTGTATCTAAATATTTATTTGATATATTGTTTAGCGTTGAAGTACGTGAATTTATAATGTTATTCCTAGTTTGCTTACTTTGATATCATTATGATTATTGTTGACTCGGAATTAGGATGCAGTTCTTGCTTATGACATTGACTTTATAACAAAACATTCCTGTTGAACCAAACACAATAAAGATTTGATCTTAATATAACATGATGCAAAACTGCGTCTAATTTGGGAAAATATTATCCTTGATGATAAGCTGTTTATTAGAAACCGGCCAAAATGATACCCGCGGTATTTATTGAATCAAAATTCTTTATACACAACTCAAATGTGAAATGAGTCGAAATGTCTTCAAAAGAAAGTTTCTTTGTAGGATGGAGCATGAAGAAAGTTGATCAATAATGTGCATAGTTATACCCTGCTTGTTGCCCCATGCCATTGTAAGCAGCAACACCAGCATTCATCTTTCCCGCAGGCCCTTGACCTAGCATTCCATTGCTTCCATATGGTTGCCATACATGTTCCTGCGCAAGAAAACTCTTTCGCTTCTCCAGGTCAGCAAGTTGCACATACGGCGGAGGTGGAACCATGAGAGACGCTGCAAAAGGATCTTGTGGGTCCACTTGTAGTACGTTTCCGTGAGGTGCAGGCAATGCTAATACAGGTGTTGTAGTTCTCCCCATGTTAGCGTAAGTTCCCTCACTTAACTGATTGTAGCTCACCTGCTGATGTGTTACTGCCGCTTGGTTATATATACCGTTCAGCGCTACAGGGTCAAGACCGCCCGTAATGCTAGCGTTCTGTTTGGATAGGTTACTAGCTGATTCCACCAACGCCAGCTCCCAATCAGACGCCTTTTCAGGTCCAGAAAATACGTCCCATGACCCTTTCGCTGTGACTGTTTTAGGTCCAGAAAATAAAGCAATTGCCAATGTATTTGCCTGATTAGCAGGTGGTGAGTCTTTCATATCCAATAGGTCTTCGGTTGTTTCGGTTGGTATTAATGGTCCATTTTCAATCAAACTTATTTTGGTGTTTTTATTGAGTTTATTCTTCTTCTCCCTCAGACATCTCTCTAGTGTTGCTAAAATCTTATCGGTTACTTTTTGTACTTCTGGGAACTCAGAGGATCTAGCAGCTCCCAAATCCTTTGACCAGCTATAAAAGTCAACTAGCTCATCGATCGTTTTAGCTGCATTAACATATTGATCAAAAGTCTTGACACAATTAGCATACTCCATTTCTGGAAACCTATCAAGCAAAACTCCCAATGCCTCACATATGTCGGCATAAACCCGAAAACTTTCGCGCAAAACAAGGTACAGAGCGACAAGCACCATTTTGTTACTTTTGGCACTTCCCGCTGGTCTACAAGACAAGGCACGATCAATAACCCGAAGCAGCTTATTCAATCTTTCCAAAAGCCTATCCGGCTTCATCTCCTTAACTGGAGTTGTTGCCACTTTCGTTTCTCTTCTATCACCTCGTGCTACTGATTCGTGTAAATCACCATAAGATCTCGACTTATGACTAATTCCATAACTTGGTTCATCTTCAAAACGCTGTTTGTCAATCACTCCACTTAGGTTCCGTTCAAATGCTATGAACTCAAGCTTCTGATCAAGATACAAAGAATAATTCTTCACAAACGCTGAATGATCCCAGTAATTTGAAAGAGCCTCAACACGGAAATCCGACATATTCAAAACCCTTGCCCCTTTTCTGCTTGCGTACATGATTTCCTGACAAAATACTGGATCACCATCGGCTAATAGTCTGTGTACAAGCATTAACGCCTTCAATGCGACAACCCAGTCATGTGTTTTGCTCAAACGTTTGGAAATATTGTAAACACATGCACCTACATATCCTCTAGATTGAGATATACGGTGAAGGATCTCCCTTATGTACTTCTCTTCAGCAGGCTCCTTGTCATGGCCTGTTGCCTTTACAATAAGCACCTCGAGATCAGGTGCAACATTGCCTGCAACTTTGGCTATGCTTATACTAGTTTGGTCTTTAACGACCCCAATCGCCTTTCTAATAGTGCTTGAAGACATTGATACAAACCACTTGTTAATATCACTGATTATTCCTTTGAGCTCAAGGATCAAGTCTGCAGAAAAGATCATTGGATTATTTAGAACACAATGCCACACACCCGAGAAAAAATAAGTGTTTCTTTGTTGCATTTCATTTCATTTTCATCACGCCTCAAATGCGTAACCTTGCAGTCACACACTAGTAAAGTAGTAATCCTACATGCTTTTTAAAATCTAATAACCTTCTGGTTAAAAAGAGATGCATTCTAATCATTTTAGTATAAAGCTAATTAAACCGTTTACATAATCATTACAAGCCTAAACCAAATTATTGTCATAACATATTTAATCCACGTTTTATACAGCGCGCCATCATTTTTTCATAATATAATCCAGTATACAAACACATAATCAATTACAAACATCAGAAATTCACAAGTCATCATTAACATAAACATAGCACGCGCGCGCGCACACACACAAAGATTCAATGACCCAGAAATCTAAGGTTAAGTAATCTACAAGTCATGATCACAACATAAATAGCGCGCACAACCACACTCACGAAACAATCCCTTAAATCCAAAAATTTCATTATGTTCCTTACAAAAGCAACGTCGAAACTATAAACTATGTCTCAGATTACAGCCCTTTGATTCGATATGACATGTAATAATGATCATTTGTCACATATATTAACAAAAGATAAATAAAACACCATCTAGAACAACAATACAAACACAATGACACAAACACAGATTAAGGTTAAACTCACCGACAATTACGATGAAAATGTGATATTCTCTGATCTATGATGATGAGAAAAGTGAATGCTTTACAAAAACAAAAATGTATGTGTTATGGCCAACTTTAGTGGTATATGACACAAGTGTGTTCCTTTTCTTAAAAACATCTTTTTTATTTTCATTTCACTCCCCTTAAGTATTGTCAAGTTGCATAAAGTGTCCACGCGTGTTTGACTTTCTCAACTGAATCCGTTATTTTTCGTTACTAAAATTTGTGTGGATTCTATTTATTTGTTTATTCATGAAGTAATTTATTTGTTTATGTAAAATGGTGACTTGTTTTTTAGGCCACTAATCACATAGAGTAAAGAATTAGTATGTGTCATTGCTTTTTACTTCTGAAAGATAGTAACTGAAAACGGATGAGGTTTTTCTTTGTATAGGTTACCTGCGTCGGAGCTGGCATTTGTCTTACCAAGAGATCTCATGATCGTTTTCAATCCTTCCCTGGCCACTATCAAATGTGTAACTAGCGGATTTTGTGACCGCGCATAACATTATGTCATTTGGTAAATTGTTATAGCAACTTACTTTTATTGATATAAAATTGTTTATAATAAAAAGAAATTTAAGTTGCGGTTTTTTTAAAAACAAAGAAAAGTTACTTAAAATAATATTTTGTTTCTTTTAATCATGTGATAACCTTATTTTATTCTTATTTTTCATAACATAGAAGTCATGAGACACAAGATAATTGGGTCTTTTTATAATGAAACTAAACACATAGCTTTTAATATTTTGATAATTTTAGTTGTATTTTAAACGGGTTGACATGTTATAATCAGGTTAGACAAACATAACCCCTTGCGAAGGTTTCACATGCTCTACACTCAGCTCTCAGTGTGGAAGGTACTCTATACACGAAAATTTCACATCTTTTATATTTATATAATAAAAGAACTACATCATTTCGAAGTGATTTTTCCAAAACATTCTAATTAAGAAAAAACGGACCAATAGGAGAGCATGATTTTGTCATGTAGTCGAAATTGACCGATGTGGATTGTTAATAAAAAGTCAAAATTTAATGCACTTTAAGCAAACTATCATCAATTTTGGTTTTCTTACGCGGATGTGTAAAATGGTCAAAAATACACAAGTACTTGAAGGCGAAACGTTTATTTTTCATGTTAAGGACCAAATTGCAAAAGTAAAATAAAAAAACGGAGTTCCATGCTAATTAAGGAAAAAAAAAGGGGGGGGGNACCCAAAAGGCAGCAAGATTTATAATATTGTGAATTCAACTATGTTCATGTAACTAATATATCTTGAATTGTAGATGTTATGCACACCAAGTGTTTTGATTAAATGTTTAAGAAAGAAGCTTCTTATAAAGAAATCATTTAGAATGTGGTGATTTCATGGGTTCATAAAACGTTTCTTACGTCAACATGAATTTTAGGTTGTTTAATGATTTACTAACTTTATCAATTTTGCCATGTTCTTACAATACGAAGCATTTGTTATTGTTGTTTTGTGTTTTGATTTCGAAATCATATTTATGTTGTTCTATTGATTCTAGAGTTTTTTTTCCCCTTCCATTGTTAAGGTTTTATTATACGCGACGTTTTATGTTAGATAATTCACATGTTTTTTGTTTCGTTCTCTTCTGACTCTCGGTTTCTAACTTTCTATACAGGTCTTGACTTTGGATTTTTAAGCCATAACTTCACGGGATTCGAGTTTGCTCGAGCTTATAAAGACTCAACTTAGAATTATTCTCTAAGTCGAAATGTTTTCATGTTTTCGAGCTTTATGCAATATGTAAGTGCTATTTGTTGATGCGTTGTATGAACTCGAAATTTTGTGGCCGGAGCGTGCTAGAGTCTATTTATTGAGTTCTCATTAGAACATAATTTATAATGCATATATTTGAGCTCTTCAATTGAGTTCAGCAGAGCTAATCTTGAGTTACAAGAAGAATATCATGAAAAGGGCCTCGACTCTCTAAATGAAGAACCTAATCTTTGTCTAGGTAATTTTCAATTAGCAATTTGTTTTATTTACATGTTGTGTATCATTTAGCAATTTGTTTTATTTAAATGCAGGCTAATATACTAAAGGTGAACTTATTGTCAACTGCTAAGAATTATAACTATTTCAGAGACATGATATATTCTTAAGAAGATAAGCATAAACTAGATGCGTTGCTGCTTCGTGATCTTGCCTATTAATGGTCATGATGTTGCTATAAGGTGTTCTTTACGACCTACTTATTATTTGAAATAGAGATGAAACTCATAATATGGAATATGTAGCTTGCAATGCTCAAAAAAATAGGTGATAAAATTTGATATTTTGGCCAGGCATTACCAGAACAAAGCAAATTGAAGAAAATAAAAAATGTAACCGAAGTAGCTATTAGTAGCCAATCTAATATCTTTTCGAGTTATCATTGTATCTCATATTTATGTTTTGTTCTAGCAGAAGAAAATGAAAAGAAGAGGGAGTTACATGTTGTTATGGAGGACTACATGCAAGGCAACCCTTGCTTTAGACCCTAATCATGTGGCACAGAATGTGCATCTCCATTTTGAGGTATGTACGCATTTAATTTAAGCTTGGTAGAGGAAAGGATGGCCTTAATACTTACAAGTACATAAGTTCTTACCATTATGCAGAGATTTTTTCTTTTCAATATTGTTTAAAATGTGTTGCTTTCAATATTCCTTAGCCATATTGTTTTCAAGTTGTTCGTTTATATTCAATAGTTCTTTATCTAAGCCATAAATTAATGCCTTGATGAATAAAAATATATAAAAAAAATTAGTTACAGGTTAATTCTAAAAAAAAAACCCAATGTGCATATAAGTATTTAGCTCTATCTTATGGTAAATTAGTTTTTTTTTTGTTGGTAGATTGTTGGCTTAGCTATATCTAGAATCAATACGTTTAGCACCCAATGCGCATATGGGTATTTAGCACCGCGTGTTAGTAGTAACTAGCTATAATGCCCGCGCACGCGCGGGTTTTTTTTCTAATTTTTAGAAATAATTATTTAAAAATTTTAATCCTATTGTTAATTGCATCTTATCTATATTTTTTGTATTTATCTTCTACTTGTGTTGTGGATAAATATAAAATGTTACCTAATAAGAAAACAATTTTTTTTTAAAAATATCTTATCTATATTTTTTGTATTTATCATCTACTTTTGTTATGGATAAATATAAAATGTTACTTAATACGAAAATAATCTTTTTTTTAAATAAAATTATTACTAAATAAGGTATGGTTCCAATTTTTTTAAAATGAAAAATTCCCAATAGGGGTTTTGTTTTATTATATAAAAGATTAGTCTATATACCAAGTACTACATTCCTTAAGTACTAAACATACATCACAAATAAATATCATTTACAAATGTAAACAAGCTTCAAGATAGTTACTAAATAAAAGTCCTTAATTAAATTAAGTGGAGAATTCACTCGTATTTGAGTGTCCCAATGAGCCCGTGGGCAAAGTCCTTACTATTTTAACACATGACATGAGGTTGTCTACCTCACTAGTATTTGAACTGGAATACCAGCCTGGCGGAGGAGTTTACATTTCTATCTGCAGCAGCTAGACACACGACAAAATCTGTGTCTTGACGGGAAGTCCACGTTCAAGTTCCATCAGAACAGCAATCCCATATATGTCTGCTGGCACATCGCCTGTTACGTCTTGTCAAAACAAGCCACCTTATCATTCTTATGCATATCTTGGCAATCGTTTGTACAATCATGACTTTTATGTTGTACCTGAAACACCTTTCAGCTTTAATAGAAACTTTCGAACAACTTAACATCCCTTGCTTAAAAGCTTCCACAAAAGTGTTGTTTAATCCTCCATGTCTACACAGAAAAACAACAAAAATAGTATATTGCAACCATATCTGTCAACATTTAGAAACTTCTTATGCTTAGTGTGGATGCCTAGTTTAATGTTAAAAAACAATCTACTCAAGCCAACCAAACTGACTTGTGGTATCAAATATAAGAAAAACAACTTTGTGTACGAAGCTAACAACACAAAGTTCACTTGACCTTGTTTGGTGTCTGAATTTTAGTATCAATATGATCATGATAATGTCATTAAACACGATGTACGTAGATGTTACACTCCATGACCAAACCAGCAATGTTCAAGCTAAGGTGATTAGTAAAAAGAGTCGAGAGCAAGACGTACGTAAATGTTGTCTATTTTATCTTAAATGAACCCAGATGTAGAAGTGAATGCAAATGTTGTCTATTTGGGGATGAGACAAAATGAGGTAGGCACTACGAAAGTGTCATGAAATTGATATCAGACCAAATACCTCCATTATTGTCATGGACTCAATAGTTTTAAGTACAACTATCAACTACAAAACAAACTCAATTTAATCAAAATTTATTCCTTGCTGACAAAATTGACTTTTTTNATTTCTTTCTTTTAAAATATCCTTACCATGACTCAAAATCAGCAAAGAAATTTTTTACCTTCCACAAGTTTTTACATGACTGATTTGTGTGGCATGAAGTCATGTGCATGCATGCTATATATCAGTTGGAACAACATATTATACGACATTTCAATCAAGAAGAACTAAGAAATATCTGTTTAAAATCGGAACATGTTGAGTTAGTAGTTAATGACTTAATGTACGTACTAAACTACTAGAATTACCAGGGAAATTAGAGGGACTGAAGCTGTACATGTGAATAACCAGCTGAGCCTTGTATTGTGATTTTTATGTCAAGAAAATATTATCATGTATACTCTTTCACATCGTTTAATGTCCACTAAATACTAAACACACACCCACACATCATTTTTTTCATCTCATTTCTTATCAATAACAAGAAAAGTATTCATGGCTGATCCCATTACTTCGGCCCTTGTGACTGATGTGGTAGGGAGATTAACTTCTAAAGCTATCCAAGAGTATGGTTTGCTTAGGGGACTTAAAAATGATCTTTCAACTCTCGAGAACACTTTCAAACAAATACAAGGTGTTCTTCATGACGCGGAGATGAAGCAAACAAAGGAAAAGGAAGTGGAAGAATGGCTCAGGACTCTCAAATCTGCCTCTTTGGACGTGGAAAACGTGCTCGACGAGGCCAAAACTGAAGCTATGATACAAAGGCTACACAGGGAATTAATGGCCAGGAAATACAAGGTAAAAGCTTTATTTTCGTCTCATAATTCGCTTTTGGTCAAAACTGGGATTGCTCGTAAAGTTAAGAGCATACGGAAAAAGTTAGAAGTTATTGATGCTAATAGATCCAAGTTTAAATTAACTCCCAATACCACAAATGAAAATGGCGCGGGAATTGGTGGTGATATTTTGAACAGGGAAACTAGCTCACTTGTGTCTAAGATCTACGGGAGGGATGAAGAAAAGAAGATGATGATTGATAAGATTTGTAACCATGACGATAATAATGATGTTCGGGTCTATGCTATATGGGGCATGGGCGGCATTGGAAAAACTACACTAGCTCAATACGTGTACAACCATGAAACGGTGAACATAAGTTTCGAGTTAAAGTTTTGGGTGTATGTATCTGACGTGTTTGATGTCAGAAGAATAATAAAGGCAATATGTGGGTCAGAAGATGCACAGTTGGATGCGATGCAAGTATGCCTTCAAAACACATTACGAGGTAAGAAATTTTTTATAGTAATGGATGACGTGTGGATAGAAAACAAGGACATGGAAAAGTGGGACGAGCTATGTAAAGCATTAAGTTGCGGAGCAAAAGGCAGCACTGTTATGGTAACGACACGGAAGGAAGATACTGCCCAACTGATGGCTAAGATTCCTGAGTTGCAGCATAATGTGGCAGTTTTATCAAAAAAGGAGTCATGGTCACTATTCAAGATGCTTGCGTTCCCAGGAGGAGGAGAGGGGGAAAACGTAAAGGAGCTGGAGCTTGTAGGAAGGGAGATAGTTGAGAAATGCAAAGGTTTACCTCTAGCGGTGAAGACTTTGGGTAGCTTAATGTCGACAAAAAAAAAGGTGGATGAGTGGCAGCTTGTAAACGACAAGTTCATGTCAGAGATGCAAGACAATGGCATCTTAACTGCTTTGAGGTTAAGCTACGATGACTTGCTTCCACATTTGAGACGATGTTTCGCTTATTGTTGTGTATTTTCAAAAGGGGAGGAACTGAGTAAGGATTCATTGATAGAGTTGTGGATGGCAAATGGGTTTATTCCATCTCAAGGAGATATGAGCTTGTATGTGCTTGGTGAGGAAATTTTTACTTTTTTGGTCCGGAGGTCGTTTTTCCAAGATGTCGTCAAGGAGGATATATACACAGGTGATTTATGCAAAATGCATGATTTAATGCATGATCTCGCGCGATATGTAATGAGACATGACATTGCTGTTTTAGAGCCGGGTAAGGAGTTGACAACCCCAGATGAGGTGCTTCATCTCAGTTTATTCTGTAAAGATTTTGAGTTTTCAAACCAGGATTTGAGAAAGCTAAGATCAATGCTTGTCTTTAATATGAAATATACAAGTAACATTAGACAAATCTCCAACTATGTCTATCTAAGGGTGTTGTACTTGAACGGTATTAGGAGCCCGACATTGCCCAAATCCGTTTGCAAGTTAATACATTTGAGATACTTAATAATAAAACACTCGGATATACAAGTTCTACCAGACACTATTATCTATCTCCAAAACCTGCAAACATTAATTCTAAAAGAGTGTCATCAGTTGCGTGAGTTGCCTAAAGGTTTGAGGTACATGAGGAATCTTCAACGTCTAGATACCGGAAGTGACTGCCCCGATCTCCAGCATATGCCTGTTGGAATAAAAGAGCTAACCAACCTTCGAAGGCTTTCAAGATTTGTTGCAAGTAACAAGGAAGGGGCCCAAATAGGGGAACTGGGAACTCTAGATCTTCTTGGGTGGAAGTTGACTTTATCAGGACTTGAGAATGTTGGGGGTTTAAGGGATGCCAAAAGTGCCAATTTGGAAAACAAAACAAAGTTGCAGGCTTTGACATTAGTTTGGTCGTGGGATACTGATAGACCAGAAACACTTGATGAAGAGGTTCTTGAGGGATTGGAACCAAATTCGGGTCTCCAGGAGTTTACTATAGTGAATTACATGGGAAGGGTTATTTCTCCGAGTTGGATGACCAAATTAGTCAATTTGACTAGTATTGAATTGAATTATCTTCCAAAGTGTGAGCAGCTTCCACCACTTGGGAAATTACCTAGCCTCAAGAGAATTATATTGTTTCTAATGCGGTCCTTAAAGTGTTTCCATGAAGAAGACAATGCTACCGACGAGATTATCTTTCCTAATTTACAAAAGTTGAATATATTCGAGTGTTCAGCTTTGGTTTCTTTGCCAAGTAACTTCCCAAAACTAACTTCCTTGGATATATCTTTTTGTGACAAATTACGTTCTCTACCGGATGAGATACAAAGCTTTAGGGATCTCAATGAAATTACCATTATAAATTGTGAAATTCTGAGCACAAGGTGTGAGAAGGAGATCGGAGATGATTGGCCTAAAATTTCTCACATTTCTCATGTCGACATCGTAAGGTATAGCCTACTTCTAATTATGGTTGTTTATCTTTACACATATCTTTAGTAAAAACAAAGTATTTAAGTGTTTTTTTTCAAGTTGATGATAAATGTAGCCAAAGTAAAGGAAAGTGTACTCTTTTAAAGTATCAAATGTTCTTTATGATATCACCATCATAAAGAAATCTCATAAGATACAGCCAAATCCAAAATTACAATTGTTATTCAGTATTTCTAAATAATGCAAATAGTTTATTCACCAATTCTTCTATTATCAATTGTTTGATTTACTTAGCTAATTTTTATGTAACATTTAAAATGGAGTTTGCAAGAAGCTAATGTTCATTACATTTGGGTTTGTGTTTAGATCTTAGGACGAGGACAGTGACGAGAACAAGGACAAGGTCGATGATAGCGTGAACTACAAGGATGAGGACTAGAATCGAAGTTTGGTATGATATGTGAAGACCGTGATGCCTTATGGTTTTAAGTCTTGTTTATGTTAGGTGAGTTTTGGAGGTATATTCACTGTAAACCCTCATAAGACAACACTCGTCTACAAGGGATCATCTAAGGGTTCAAAGGCTTCTTGTTATGCTAAATGCAACTGCGATTCTCGCGAAAGTGAGTTAGGATCATGTACAATTTGTTATTTTTCCATTCTTTTCAGCTTGTGTATCAATGACGTTTCTTTATGTTGCTTTCTTCTTTTTTTTTTTTNTGTTAAGTGTGCATGGTATGTAGTTGTTGGATGTTAAGTGTTCTGTTGTACAAGTTATATAAATTTTTATGGGCTAATCATTTGTAAATCTATCCAACTTGTGCCCTTTTTTTAGATCTATTCATAAAGCTAAAATCTGTGTATCTTTTACCATAATTTATTACTCCACCTAAAAGTTAACATAAACCATAATTTCTAAACAATTAAATAAACCAAGTTAATTATCGGGCCAACCAAATAGGTTTGTTTATGTGTACCCTAACTATTTACCATTTTGTGATAAAATATTTATTTTTTATAAATTTATTGACCTTTGATTATTCAGATTCCATTTTAGGGTTTTATTTGTGAATGTAAATTGTGGCAGGTGTAATGGATATCCAGGAAGAAGTGGTATTTTTAAAATACACAAACAAGGGTTGTTGCATTTGGTCACTAAGGTGTGATAAGGATATTTTTAGTACAAGCCTAGATCATATTTTGGCCGAGATTAAGGAAAAAAAATAGGTATTGTTTTTCTTTTTACCTAAACAATCATTAAAAAAAATGGTTAGAAGTTAATCCATACATATAATGATGTTCATACACTATTTGAAATGGTTGAAAGGAACGGTTCAGTTGATTTACGTGTTGCTCATAAACCACAGAGGTTAGTTGATTATTACTCAAGAAACATAGGTTTAGAGGGGTTTGATGGGGAGGTTGTGGGTTGGGTTGAGGAAGATGCTAACTTACATTGCTTAAGTTCAACACCCTTTAAGACTAGATGTGAATGGAAGGGTGTTGAGAGCAAGAAAACTCACGGTGGCGTAAGCAAGAAAATGAAAGGTGGTGTAGTAAGCAGAGAGAGGAGAAAAAATGTTGAAAAGGGAAAAAGGAAAATTGATCGAGGATGATGTTGTTTTAAAGAAGAAAAACAAGGCTATGGTAACCAACTATAAGAGGGGTTTTGATAAGGGAAAGGCAATCATGATTGAAGATGTGGGTGCTTTAAACAATGAAAGGCATCTTCTACCAAGGCCAGGTTAGAGAGGTTGCATTGATGAATGTGGAAGCAGATGTGGGCGTTCAGTGTTAAAATTACTGACTGCGTACTTGCTCTAAGAGCACCAAGATATGTGGGAAACCCATGAAGCAACATTCATGTGTTCAGTGAGTTTTCATTGTTGAGGTTACTGAATTACATTACATCTTTTGTTATTGCATTACATTTTTTTGCATATTTTGTTACTGCAATTATTGGTTGGCTTACTTGAATATGAGGTGTTCTGATATTGGTTTTTGGATACATGGAATGTTGTATATGAAATGCAAATGTTCATGATATGCAAATGATAATGCAGAATAAGAATGCAGAATGCAAATGTTCATGGAATGTTGTATATGATATGCAAATGAGAATAACATTTGATGACGCCTGCTTATTCTACTTTTTAATTTTAGTGTGTATTATTAGAGCACTTGCATTTGATGAGGTATACACATAATAATATACCTCTTTAAAATCTTCAACTTTCAAATTATTCGCTCTCTTTACTCTTTAGTAAAATTGTACTAATTGTCTTGATGGTTATAATAGTCCTTTTTGTGAAATGATATCTCAGCAAACATGTTTTCATACTCTAAAGTATAAGACGACTCCCAGCAATCACATCATCACATTCCACCTTATCGTCATATATCATTTCTCTCTCTTTTCACTCCCAATAACTCACACTACTTCACCTTTCATCTCATTTTATTTATTTATTAAAATACTCACTTTTATACAAGCATACTTCACTAAATACCACACACACAGTCACAAACTAAATAACAAATACAGAAATAAAGAACATTGGGAGGCCCACCATTGCACGTTTCCATGTGTAGTGAATACTTCACCGTTCGTCCCTCTTGGTTTCCTCCCTGCCGCGTGAACACCACCCACCAGCAAGGCTGCCGCGTAAGGTGGCTCTTTACCGCTGCCTTGCCGGCCTTGCTGGTAGTAGTCTAAACTCATCGATTTTCATTCCTTTTCATGTTTACACAAAATAACAATCTAGATTCCATCACTGAAATTTGGATCGTGTTTTAACACAGCACCAAAAGAAGTAGATTAATCATATAACTTAATCAGGCGCATTTCACAACTTTTTTGAAGTAAATGAGACTCGCTCTTGTTAAAATTCTTTGAACATTCCGGTTACGTCATAAATGTTTAGTAAAAAGGATGGTTGTCAACTCAGCCATTTTAGCCGTTGCAACTCTATAAACGACAGACACTGCAAAACTCACACTGATATTTGAGCAATTAATTCCAAGTCAATCATCATATACAGTAGAATCCGACAAACTCTTTTCAGAAACGAAGATACCATTAACAAAGCTTGAACCTTTTTACATTTACTTTCCAGGTATGCATGACCTAACCAAAAGGCAATATAACATGCACAACATGTGCATCAAATACTGGTATCTTTCGATACCATACACAACCCCACAAAAAAGGAATCAAACGATGGTAATAACAATGACACCTTCCATTAATACAACTTAAAAGGAGTTGATATCGACACAACGTCATAAAAACTTTGTATGGGCTGCTAAGCTCGCTACAGAAACGAAAATTACCAGAACCTTGTTCACGACATATCTTTGAAGATTCGCTTTACATTATCTCTACCTGATTCTAAAGGTCTATAGCACTACATTTCAGGTAATCACTTTCCTACATTGCTGTACCTAAGTCTTATTATATAGGTTACCTTTGTGCTTGATCAGTTGTGCTTGTTGCACCCGCGGTTATACTACTTGGTCCAGCACCATTTTCAGCAGGTGGTGAGGTGCCCCATTTCCCTTCGGATTCTTGTGGCTCGAGCACAACCACCCCACCGTCAGTCAGTCCTAATGCAAATTGATTGGCTTCCGTTGGATGTGCAGCAATCACAAGTGGATATACCCTTGAACTGCAAAAAAAGCGTTTGGTTTTAGATACAATTGAAGAAAAGATGTTTGATGAACCTTTGAGGAACTGAACACTCACTTTGGATTGGATGACAAGTATGAGCCGGATGTGATTCGGCATCGTAATCTGAGTGTTGATGCGGTAAGAATGCCGACACTCCCATCCTCAAAACTTGCGTAAATTGATTGGCTATCACATGAATATGTAGCATGTGTGATCAAACCACTTGTCTCAGGAGGGACCCACTGTTATAATATAGGTAACGATACGTCAATAATGAGTGATTTAATCTGATCAGTTGATTCATGAAATTAAAAAAAACGTGATTTGTTTTAGGCCAGCTACTCGACCCACCCATGAAACTGACCTGTTTCACACGTTCAAGTTTAGGTGCTTCATAAATTGCTAGCTGAGTTTCATGCACAACTAGTAATTGAGTCTGATCATTATGGAACTGTACACGGGTATCGACTACAGGAGCAGCAACACGTCCCGGTGGAATTTGTAGGCTTTTAGTTGTTTGTTTCTCCCATCCTTCTGTGCTCCAAACGCACAACTGCACATAGATAAATATATTAATTAATAAAGTAAAAATCTTATATAGGTTCATACATTCTGTAAAGCTTAAATATTTGAAAACTGGAAGAAAAAACAAATTTTTTGCTTATTCATGGGGAAACAGGTAGTAATTTATTTGTTTATATGAAATTATAATTATATAAAGTAAAGAAGTATGTATCATTTGCTTTCTTTTTTTTCCCCCAAAGATGGCAAAGGTTTATCGGAGTTGAGTTTTTTTAACTCAGATGCACGTGGTGTAGTGGGAGTGCTCTACTTTGACTTCATTATTTCATAACACTAGCCAACTTGCGTATCTGGAAGGAGCTGACATACGTTGAGAGAAGAAAGAGCGTTTTGACAATTTTCAACATCTCTCTGATCACCTTCAAATGTGTATCGAGTGAGTTACCTCTTCTAAGGAGGTCAAGTTTCTTACAACTGGGTCATTTATTGATGGTTATAGCAACTTACTTTTATTGAAATGTATAATTGTGTATAACATAAAACATTTAAGTTGCAGTTATGTAGAACACATGTGAATAACGTAAAATAAGATTATTTTTTTTCAAACGTCCTAAAAAAGAATTCAACAAGAGTGATTTGGTGTTTTTTTTTTCTAATTGTATCGTTCTTTTTTGCATTTTTTATGCTACTACCTCCGTCTGAATTTTAACGTTTATAGTTCTATTTCGAATCTCACTAAATAATTAGAGTATGCGAATCATCTCCTTAAAGATAATACTCATCTATGCTACTTATAAAGCATTTAGCACCCTCTCTCTTCTAATTTTTTAAGATTTTCATATATAGATTTTAAGTAAATACAACCAGTTAAGCTATATGTACAATTAATTTATGCATAAACACTTACACATGTTTACCGGTCAACATTTGTAATTAATATCATATTTATTTCACCCATTTGATAAAAGGTATAATTAATAAAACACGGTGTACAAACAAATCAAACTTGTAGGATTAAAATAGATAATACAGATTTTTTAAGTAAAAGACTCGAAGCAAAGAAGGAAATACAAAAGACCTCAGGTTTTGTTACAAGAATAGATCTTTGAATATCTCCACAGCATCATAGATCCTTTTCGGAAAAATAAAAACAAAACACAAGAAAATAGTACTCGTATTAAACAAAAACAATATTGTGGGTTAACAAGATAACCATCTTCCACTAAACTACTAGCAAAAGTAATGTTCTTTGAAGTATTAAACAAAGACAATTGGATGGGAACATTCTAAAACATTTTGACTTTCCAACACCAATTAGAGTTGCGATTCCACATTTCCACTTCATGGAGAGTAGCCGTGCAATCTATGAGTTCCAAAATCAATAACTGTTGTTCCTTACTAACGGTTGGTACCTTCAAAGAGTCTAAAAATGTAAAAAAAGTATTATCAAAGCTTACCAATTCGAAAAAATATAAATAAGGGCTTAGTGGAATAATAGTACCCTTTTTAACATATACACATACATATGTTAATAAAGATGAATTTGTGTGGCTGTGTGTATGTGGAGAAGTGTGACATGTGTTTCGTTTTTTTAAAGTGAAATGGGATACAACAGTCAACATAGATGATTATGTGGGCCTTTAGTCCAATGGTAAGAGCTTCCAACCTTGTTCAAATTTCAATAGACCGGGGTTCGAATCTCACCATTGGCCTAAAAGCTTTCAATTGGTACCATCCCCCCACCGCAAATGCTCAGATTGACTGGTCAACGAGGGGCCTATTGGAGAAAATGGTCAAGGTTTAAAGCCCACTTCCTGATAAGTACAGTCACTGGGACAGGTGCTCATTGCCTGGGGCCGGGTCCTTGGGCGAGGGTCCGGTTGGCATCCTTAGGATGCATGTGACCAAGGTGATCCCACCATTCTTCACCTTTTGGAGAAAGGGAGGTATTTTGACTGCCAATGAAATAAGGTGATGGATTAGGGTTGTGGAAGTATTTATATAACCCTAAAAAATTATGGTGATGGGCTTTATAACTTGTTGGATTAATTGCCTGGGGCCGGGTCCTTGGGGGAGGGTCCGGTTGGCATCCTTAGGATGCATGGGACCAAGGTGATCCCACCATTCTTCACCTTTTGGAGAAAGGGAGGTATTTTGACTGCCAATGAAATAAGGTGATGGATTAGGGTTGTGGAAGTATTTATATAACCCTAAAAAATTATGGTGATGGGCTTTATATCTTGTTGGATTAGTTGGACTACAATCCGAAATTTTGGACTAATATGGGCTATGAAACGGGATTGATGTGCAATAACCGAATTTTTGGGTTGATAATGGGTTACGAAAGCTGGTTACAAAGGATGATATTGATCAACTAATAGAGGATGATGTGTTAATGACTTGAGTTATATTATGTTTACGCAAAAATGAATGGTTTGTTGCGCTTGAATTATTGATTATATATTTATAATGTCCGTTTTTTTAGAATTATTTGAAAATGTAATAAGTTTGATACGCTTTTATAGTACAAGTCTTTTTTAATATATGGTTAGTTTATTTGGATCATTATTTTCTTGTGTTGGTATTGTTTTTATAAGCTTTTTGGATATTTTTTGAAACGTGAACACTTTTGTCAAATACAGAGTAAAACTTAATATATTTATAATATTAAAGAAACAAATTTATTGTATAGCATATCTATAGCTTCTTTTACTAGAAAATGCTAAGAAATGATATATCATTGTTATTGCTTAAAGTCATTTTAATTTAAATTATCATTCATTTGTATAGTAATTGTTAGAGAAAAAAAACGTGTAATCGAACAATATTTGCTCGCCCACAAAATATAGTCACATCTCACACGGTACCTGCCCCCGCATCACGCGGATACCCTGCTAGTCATTTTATTAAGTAGCAAATAGCTTAAGATAGTGAGTTTTTTAGTATAGAAATTATATGTCTAAATTTTTGTCGGCTCTCAATATGAAATGTACTCTTTTTACACCAAAAGTTCATAATTGTTACTCCACATTAGACATGCTATCCACATTCCAATCTTGATGAAAATAAGAGCCCTTAATGTGTAATAAGAAGACCCTAAAACGGCATTCATCATCGTCAATCCAGCGTCATGTCAGATTTCTCTGTATAACCAACTTCATCACAATTTATTGTAATAAAACAACAAACTTCACCACCAAAATATACCTTGCTTAAACACATATATACCCCACAGATGCGTGCTCCATGTCTTCTGTAATAGGGAAGACACGTTCTATATGCCTATGTGGCATGACGCGTGCAAAAGCACACTATTACAGACGGTCTAAGAGTGGGTCCTTTTTGTGTATGATATCTCAACAAAACATGTTTTTTCATATTCTCTGAAGTCTGAACTCTGCTCTTTGATTTTTATTCCTTTTTCATGTTCACAAACTAACAATGTAGATTCCATCACTAAAAATTAAGACATGTTCAACTCGGAACCAAAAGAAGTAGATTAATGACGATCAACTTAAATTAGGCGCAACTAGTCAGGAAAAATAAGAATCGCTCTTGTGAAAATTTTAACATTCCGGTTTGTCATTTACGAAAAAAGTCAACTCAGCCATCTTAGCCGTTGCAACTCTATAAACTACGACACCTTGCAAAACTCACTTTGATACCTGAACAATTAAGTCCAAGTCGATCATAATATGCAGTTGAATCTGACAAACTGTTCATCCAGAAATGAAGATACCATTAACAAACCACAAGGGGTAACACAGCGGTAAGAATACCCTCCTTTCAAAGTGGAGGTCAAGGGTTCGAATCCAACGGGGAGAAAATTAATCCTCTTGTGGCAACGGAGGTTCACCTGCACCGATTCCGGACTATCCAAAAGGGTAGTCGCCCTGGGATTAGTCGGCTCGCAATGTCGAGTCGAAACCAGGTAACCCCGAAAAAAAAATACCATTAACAAAAGCTTGAACCTTTTTACATTTTCTTTCCAGGTAATGCATGACTAAACCAAAAGGCAATATAACATGCACAACATGTGCATCAATACTGGTATATTTCGATACCAAACACAACCACACATAAAAGGAATCAAGCGATGGTAATAACAATGACGCCTTCCATTAATACAACTTAAAAGGAGTTGATATCGACACAATGTCATAAAAACTTTGTATGGGCTGCTAAGCTCGCTACAGAAACGAAAATTACCAGAACCTTGTTCACGACATATCTTTGAAGATTCGCTTTACATTATCTCTACCTGATTCTAAAGGTCTATAGCACTACATTTCAGGTAATCACTTTCCTACATTGCTGTACCTAAGTCTTATTATATAGGTTACCTTTGTGCTTGATCAGTTGTGCTTGTTGCACCTGCGGTTATACTACTTGGTCCAGCACCATTTTCAGCAGGCGGTGAGGTGCCCCATTTCCCTTCGGATTCTTGTGGCTCGAGTACAACCACCCCACCATCAGTCAGTCCTAATGCAAATTGATTGGCTTCCGTTGGATGTGCAGCAATCACAAGTGGATACACCCTTGAACTGCAAAAAACGTATGGTTTTAGATACAATTGAAGAAAAGATGTTTGATGAACCTTTGAGGATCTGAACTACTCACTTTGGATTGGATGACAAGTATGAGCCGGATGTGATTCGGCATCGTAATCTGAGTGTTGATGCGGTAAGAATGCCGACACTTCCATCCTCAAAACTTGCGTAAATTGATTGGCTATCACATGAATATGTAGCATGTGTGATCAACCCACTTGTCTCAGGAGGCACCCACTGTTATAATATAGGTAAAGATACGTCAATAATGAGTGATTTAATCTGATCAGTTGATTCATGAAATAAAAAAACATGATTTGTTTTAGGCCAACTACTCGACCCACCCATGAAACTCACCTGTTTCACACGTTCAAGTTTAGGTGCTTCATAAATTGCTAGCTGAGTTTCATGCACTACTAGTAATTGAGTCTGATCATTATGGAACTGTACACGGGTATCGACTACAGGAGCAGCAACACGTCCCGGTGGAATTTGTAGGCTTTTAGTTGTTTGTTTCTCCCATCCTTCTGTGCTCCAAACGCACAACTGCACATAGATAAATATATTAATTAATAAAGTAAAAATCTTATAAAGGTTCATACATTCTGTAAAGCTTAAATATTTGAAAACTGGAAGAAAAAAAAATGCAATTTTTCTCACCTGAGAATCAGCACCAGATGATACTAGCACGCTAAGCACATTAGAGAAGGCCAAGCCCGTTATCCGTTTAGTGTGGCCTTTAAGCTTGGTTTTGACCTAATTCATAAATTAATAAACATTACTTTATTTCTCATGATATTTAACTCTAAATTTAGCTTTTAATAAGAGACTATGAACAACCTCATCGATGCGGACATTATATATTTGAATAGAAGAGTCTTCCATGCCTATGGCAATAATGTTATTGTCTTGTGGATGGAACGCCAAAAAGGTTGCAGCAGGTGGAGGCGGCATGAATGTAGTCATAGTCTGCGTATAAAACGAAGGTATTATATACATGTATAAAGAAAGAAATATAAATCAAATAGGATAATTGTGTCACCTTAAATGTCATCATATTAAACAAAGATATCTTCCCGCCTGATGCAGACATAACATAGGAGTCATTCTTCGACAGGGCAAAGCAAGGAACAGCCTCTTCAGGGTTTGTATCACTAACAACATTGGTCATCAAGATACCACTCGCTGGTTGCCATAACTGAGGCACAATATTAGCAGTAGCCTGAAAGAGGTTGTAATTTTTGGTTAAAATGGGTTGACTGTTTACATTTAAAAATAAAAATATATAACAATAGAAATAAATATACCTTTCCAGTTGAATTCCGGTCATTTCGTGGCCATTTCCATAGTTTATGGACAGCATTGGCTGCTAGAGCCAATATGGCGAGTCCTGAATTTGTGTAAATCAACCTTGAAACCTGTAATAATTATTAAAATCATTAATGATAATGCATGTTTAAAAAGAAATACAGACCAAGGAAGAGACGTATATATAAATTAAAAATGATGAATCACCCGCATGGCGGAAGATGTGGTATCTGGAAGCCTTATAGAGCGACACTGTGACGGTTCCGTGATTTCTGTTAGTTTCCAGATTCTTGATTTATCCATGGACTCGTCTCCGATTCTAGGCTTAACATCAACCAAACTTCGATTGTCTCCATTCTGCAAGCACGGCCCGTGTTAAAAGGTAAACATCATGATTAAAAAAAGTTCAACATTAGCATCACGACTCTCAAAACAAAATATCTCACCATTGCAACCATTGCGGGTATTGGTGTAGCTCTATCCATAATGCTTGGTCCAGCAGATGGATTAGCAGCACCGAATGTGCTCATTGCAGATGACTGTACATAGCAGATAGCAGCGTACTCGGTAAGTACGAACCTAAGATAAACTATAAAAAGAGGATAAAAAACTATTTACCTTCACAACAGCTGCAGATGCAGATGCAACTCTAGAGGGGTCAAATGAACGATTGTTCTCCATGGTTCTTAGTAACCTAATCCCATCTGGATTAGCCAAAATCTTGATGCCATTCTCTTTTGTTGATACAGCCATGAGAATCCCTTCCTTGTTAAATCGAATGCAAGGGGCAGCCTGCAAATATTATAAAAACCAACATTATTGCTTAGTATAAAGTCAAAACGTGTATCAGAAAGATGATATCTGAAAGAAAGTATTCTATAAGTACCGGTAAACCACCCTCTGCATCAATGGTTGTCAATAAACTGGTGTTATCCATGTCCCAAAATTTAATCACAAACTCGTCACCCGCAGCAAGAAAACGATTTTTAGTGGTATCAAACTGCACAACGCTAGTAGATCGCTTCCCGAGTCCGTTATATGTACGTTTGACAGCTCCTTCACTTTCGTTCCATTCCACAATGTGTGATTCTCCTTCTTTATTTGTACCGCACGAGAATAACCTATTAGGTGTACACAAACGAAGAAGATCTGTTAATTAACATCAACACACATAAGGTATATGCAATAAAGGCAAGGCGCAAACTTCGTTGAAAGTTTATAAACCTTGTTCCATCAGCATTATATGCCATGGTAGTTGATGAATGACCTGGTGCATCATAGTCTACTCTCGAACCCACATTGTCATACAACCACGCTTTTATCTTCCCATCAGTTGCCGTAGAGAAAATAAACTAGTAGAATAAATTGATAGAAATATTAGCGATTACTCCCAGCATAACTAGTGAAAGATGTAAGTTTTCTCCTATTTACTATCTGTAGGTTGTACCTGAATGTTTTCTTTAAAATGTGGGCATACAGAATACACAGGTGCTTCATGACCCTCGAATGTAAACTGTTTTGCCCCCGTTACTGCATCCCAGACCTTAATTAACCTGTCTTCTCCACAAGTTACAATGCATAGTTGTTTGTTTGGGTAAGAAAAGGCGAGATCATTGACGCTGCCAATATGAGCATCAATCTGTAAAACAAACAAGTAAAAGACGCTGCTTATGTAAATTGTCTACATCTAATACATAATACTGTAGTGGCAAACGATTAAAAGATAAAAATGGCAAGAGATTAACCTCCAAATGATTTCGAAGATCATCACCACCATGGTAAGAGTATATTTGTACAATGTGCTTTGAAAATGCAACCCCTGTACCGAAGTTCATGATCAGTTTTCTAACTTTTTATTATTTGTGACGTTAAGGAACAATTTTTCTCATTTGGATCGTATTAAATGAAAGATATCAGCCAACATACCAAAGAGGGTTCCATCAGGGCTCCAAGTTACACGATTAACTGATGCAGTATAGTCACTGCTCATAGAGGCCTAGCACAAATAGAAAAGTGTACACCCGAGTTAATGGTCAATGTGTAACCAAAATATAATTTATTGCAACATCAAAATTAATTAGATTTAGAGTGCAAACCTGCAAAGGCACCGTGTGAAGACCAAGATCCCAAACCTTAAAATTCTTCTGAACAAGCTTTTCTCGGTTACCTAGTTCCCAAATCATGACCTCCCCGGTATTTGTTCCAACTGTAAGTGTCAAAGGATGGAAAGATGGTGAATAAAAAACAACTAATTGAAAGTCCTAAAGCAGAAACCACAAATAAATTAGAATTAAATTTCTAGAGCAACTGAGAACCGACCAAGAAGCAGAATCTGCTGTACTGGATGAAAATCCATGCTCTTAACTGCTGACCCCTGATTTAGGGTCATTACCACAGTTTTAGGCAAATCATCAGACGAGTATGAGCTTTGACCATGACTCTGGCCGCTGTAACCAACAGGTAAGATATTTACAGGCAGATGATTGACCTGCTAAGAACACATACAAATGTCTCAGCATCAACTAAACCTCCTTAAAAACTAGAAAGTAAGACTTCCACATGATGTATTTATCAACCCATTAATTCTAAAGTAACAAAAGGACCCTTTTTGGTTGCAATGCCTAACTTGGTATTCAAACTTAATGCTCGATTAATCAGAAATGAACCAAATTTACAAACATGCAGTGGTTATGCAAAGAGCGGAACTTGAACGAGCTAACAATATAATTATAAAAGTGGAAACTGGAAAGAAGATTCACTTCATCGACTTTAAAGGAAATAAAGAGAGTATGGGTAGAGAGTGTCATACTTCATCAGATATGCCGAACGTCCTTGTTCTCTTTAATACATGTTCAGAGTCGGCTGTTTGATAGTCTATAGCAGGATTGGTTGGGGGAGTCCTAGGGCGCTTTAATAGCGCAGCTGTGTGAATGAAAAAAGAGAGTTATAACTGACTACATAAAGAACAACAAGCTTGAACGATATGGTAATGGTATAAATGACTAAACGTTGTACCAGAGTTATTTGCTGGATTGAAACCAAGAGGGCCAGCGGAAGCCGATGGATGAGAAACAGCAGACGGATTCGCCATCCAGCCAGCAAGAGATGACGGCAGAGCTGCTGGTGCAGGCTGAAAAGGCTATACACGAACATGAAACAAAAGAAACACAGCTACGTCAGATAACTCAAATTTTAAACCAAAAACAATGAAGAACAGGCGTACTGTTTCCACTTACTCCATGAGCGCCCAAAGGTGGAAAGCCTGCAGGCGGCTTTGGTACAGCACCCATTAATGGATTATTTACGGGCGATGGAGCCCTTGCACCGTTCGGCTGTGACTGTCCACATGAATGGTCAACGAACAGCGTCTTGATATCTGGATTCGGCTTCGGGTTTTTACATAACTGATGTTGCCAATTCAAGCTACACATCAAAATAGAACAGTCAGAACAAAATCATAAACTTGACTTAGAAAACACATAGCCCGGATAGTGTAAACATCTTTACCTTTGATTGATAAGTGTCCGCAATCTTGAGTTTTTCAATGTTGGGAAGTTTAGCTTATCACGAAACAGAGGATTTGCTTCAATCAGCTTCTTTAGCTCACCCAACATTATACTCCTGGCCGACTTGGTGTCTCCATATTTAGATAATTGCTCGTTATCTCTGCGCGCATGTAATTTTATCAGAAACTACTAAAGTTTTATAGCAAAATTCTGAATGCAGTATAGAATGTATAATCTAGAAACATGAATCATTCATGAACTAACGCTTCAATACCTGAAATTCTCCAGAGTCAAAAGCTGCGTTATTTCTTTGAATAGATCTTCATTAAAGGCCGAAAACACCTTCAAATCCTTCACAAGAATTTCAACAGCTTTCGCGCGATCCTTCCTATAAATAGAAAGAATAATAAGAGTCTAACACACCAAACATTTCAATATAGCTATTCACTACACTACAAATCAAAAACCGATATAGCAAAAAGCACGGAAAAAAAAGCGCGTTAAAAACTTGAGGCTTTATCTATCATTTATTGCATTTCTGGTTGTAAAGAACACCAACCCACGTCTCGTACAAACAAATTCAATTTTCTTTTTAAACAATAGCACGACATACTTATCTAACGCTTCAAGGTACTTCTGCTTGCGTATCTCAAAAAAGATCTTCATCGAGTATCTATTATCATCCACCTTCGTGAATCCAGAAAGATACTTCTCGACCTCATCCCACTCGCCATTCGTCACCATTTCCTCAAAATAACGAACGTTGAAGAAAAAGCCAGATTCTTGTTCCAACCTTAACACATTAACACAAGTAAACGCCTTTATTTCGCATCAAACACGTAAAAGTACCGAAAATTTACGAAATTTATAAAACCGTACCTGTGAACAGTTTCCTTAAATTTCTCCTCATCTAGAAACTGAAGTATTAGGAACACGAGCTCTCGGCTCAGAGATGACATGTCTTTCTAAAATCTACACAAAAATTAAAATCTTTATTCAAAATAAGTACATAACTATAAATACAAACAAACACGCAAAAACTCGAACATTATTTTAGTCTCTAAATTTCATAATAGCGAGCTATTTAACGCAAGTAAATATAAAACAAAAATTTTAGTCTCTAAATTTGCATTCACCGGGTATACAACCCTTTACCTAAAATTTTATTTAAAATAAGTACTTATTAGATAGAAACAAAAATTAAAACCCCTAAAATCCTAACAATAATTGAGCCTCTATTTTTCATAAAATTATATAAAAAATTATATTAAATTCAAAATAATTGCACAAATAGTTAAATACAAACAAAACCCTAAAAATAATTCACCCTCTAATATATATAAAACTAACCTAATTTTTTTAAATCCAATATAATTATACAAAAAACCCTAAAAATAATTCACCCTCTAATAAAAAAAACTAACCTAAATTTTTAAAATCCAATATAATTATATAAAAAAACCCTAAAAATAATTCACCCTCTAATATATATAAAACTAACCTTATCTTTTAAAATCCAATATAATTATATAAAAAAACCCTAAAAATAATTCACCCTCTAATATATATAAAACTAACCTTATCTTTTAAAATCCAATATAATTATATAAAAAAACCTTAAAAATAATTTAACCTCTAATTTTTTTTATAAAATTCAGCTAAATAACAAAACTAAATTAAAAAACAAACAAAAGCCCCCAAAAATCCTAACAATATCTTAACCTCTAATTCCCATAAAATAAACCCAACACTCAAATCATTACCAAAAACTAAATTAAATTATTAAAATAAATAATCACACAAATATTTACTGCAAATACTAACAAAACACCTAAAAAATTAATTTCCCCAAAATTGAGCTATAACACAAAACCCTAATTTCAACAAAACCATCAAAAATAGCCACTAAAAATATAAAAGATTGAAACTTTATACATAATTAAGCATAAATAGATCATACCCATCATCTATAATCACTAAATTTATAAAATTTATAAAAAAGAAGGGATTTTTATACCTTGAATTTGACAGATCTGAATTAGGGTTTGTCTAGAGAGAGAAGAAAATTGGGGATTTTTAGAGAGAGAAAGTGTGTTTTTTTCTACAGAGAGAGAGGGGGAGATGTGAAATGAAGAAGATTGAGACGAGATTTATAAATACTAGTTATGGACACGAGATGATAACGGTAATTTGATAAGTGGAGATGCTTATTGTGATAAGTGAGTGTGCTTATTCAGTGAGTGGTCTTGTGATTTGGGATTTTTATGTTTTTTTTTTTTTTTTTTTATCGAATTATTGTGTTAAATACAAATGTATTGGTAGTACTTTTTTGCTAAAATATTTTCCTTGTAAGGTTGGGTGAGGGGGTAAAGTGGTAATACTATTGGGATGAAAATTGTAATTTAATCTAGTGGATAAAAAGTTAACGAATTATGATATCTGTAGTTAATATAAGTTTTGATTGATCCACACAATTTTACAAAAGGTGTTAATTGGCGGGAATACTCTGACCTCAGGTTTCTTTTAGCACCGGTCATTGTCTACCCCACAAGGAATAGCTCAGGCAACTCTCGTGGCCCAGTAGGGCACCAACTGGAGTGAGCACGAGCCGAGATTCGAATCATTAACCTTTTATCCACAAAATCTCTCTAATGGACCCATAGGTTTTTTTGATGTGTGTACCAACTGACCCAAAGCCCTTTTATTACAGAAATCATTTGTACCCGCACTTTTATTACAGAAATTAAAAATGAGCAATTAATGCAGGTTCATTTTTGAATAAAAAGGCAAAATAAGAAAGAAAAAATGGTTGTAATTATTGTCCATATATAAAAGTTGGACACTGTTTTTGGGATAAATATAAATAGTAAAGTGGACATTTTTCTGAGACAAGCGGAGTATATTATTTGTGGATGTGAATGAAGTAAACGGATGATAAGTGAAAATTGGTACGAATGTTTGGTGGATCTGTCTTGTAAACTTACTTTATGATTATTTTGTTTTTGATGCAGGTTTGGCTTAAAGTTGTTAATTCAGACAATATTTAGCTATTTTTTATTACTGAGAAAGTTGTTGAACCCATAATTTGTTTCACCATAGTCTTCTCTTTGCAATGCGTATAGTCTGGATTGTGTTGAGAGAATATGTGTCCAAACGTTGGTCTTAAAGTTGATGCATGTTAAGTTCGAATTTGGGTTTGTGATGATAGATCCTAACGGTTCATTACGAACGTTTGTAAGTTGTTTGATTTGTATGTTCGAGATGATGGGTCATTATCTAGAGTTATTTTAATGATAGGCATATGCAAGGTAAGAAACAATGACGCAGAAGTGAAACAATAATAAACCACTCGAACTATCAATATAGCTTGTCGGCTCATGTTATTGATCAATAGGAAACAAAAGCTCCTCATCGATAGATAAATTATTTTTGTCATTAAATAAGTTAAAAATCTAAAAGTGCCGAGTTATGCATTCTCATCTGATGAACAAATCAACCTTAAAGATGTGTTTGCGAATATATTCAGGAACGGACCCAGGATTTTTGAGAGAGTGTTACACAAATTTTTTCTCATAAGTATCAAAAACAAATAATAACGTTATATAAATTATATAAATAAAAAACTAGTCAATAAAGTACCAAAAAATAATTATCAAGGGTTGCACATATCAAGAAATGACAGTTTTGAAAAAATTTACATTTCATGACCTAAAGTTGGGTGTAGCATGTGCCACACCCAACACCAATATGGGTCCGTCCATACAATATGGGTCCGTCCATACATACATTGAACACAACTAACTATTGTAAATAGTGAGAACTTAAACGTTACAATTTGCGAATTTTATGGTATATTTGGTTTGCCAAATGCTTTTGTATAATTAAAATATGTCAAAAGAATTTGAGATTTTCTAAAAGAACTCACAAATTGTAGTTTGGACTTTCCGCATCTCACCAAAGAAGAAGTTTATGCATCTCTTTAATATCACACGTCAATCATCTATATATGTGAAATAACTCAAGTTGCATACATTCGACATAGGTCGTTAAAAATCTTTTATATAATAAAACAAAACCCCTATTGGGAATTTTTCATTTAAAAAAATGGAACCATTCCTTTTTTAGTAATAATTTTTTTATTATGATTTTATTATAATTTTTTATTATTAAATATAATCATTTAAAAAGTTTAATCCTATCGTTAGTTTCATCTTATCTTTATCTTTCGTGTTTATCTTCTACTTATGTAGTATATCAACAAAACAAATTTATTATAATTTTTTATTATTAAAGATAATCATTTAAACAGTTTAATCCTATCGTTAGTTGCATCTTATCTTTATCTTTTGTGTTTATCTTCTACTTATGTAGTATATTAACAAAACAAATTTAAAGATTAAATTATTTATTTTTTAATAAATAAAAATATATCATTCAAAAAAAATTTTAAAAAAAACTCGCGCGTGCGCGGGTATTATAACTAGTATCAAATACAGTTATTTTTATAATAGTGTGCATTTGTGTTTACTAAAAGATTTACACAAACTTTTTTTACTTTTTCTTTAAAAGATTAGTATTATCATGGGCTCTTAGAGTGCCGAGTATCGTGACACGCCAAATTCAGCTTTTCGGTGACATCTCAGCACCACTTTAACATCTCATTTTTTAGTTTTAACATTCACACGCCAAAATACTCGATTTCTCATAACATGCCATTTCACATGCCAAAATGGCAGCACCAACTATTTTATTTTCTTGTTCATTTTTTCAAACAAACTAAATATTTTCATTCATTCAAATAAAAATACATATTACAATATGAAAATAATAAAAAAAAATATATATATTAAATTTAAAAAACAATACGAAAATTCAAAAATAAATGAAATTATGAATAAACTCATTTCCTTGTTGATGTTATTGATATCGTTGTCAAATATGCTCAATAAGATTTCGTTGAAGACTTGCGTGTGTTTGTTTATTACGTAGTTCTTTAGCTTTCTTCCGTTACACTTCACATCTCTCGATCCAAGTACATTGTATATTTGTCTGCGTACTAATATACAAGTCGTTGAATCCACATATCGCAAACTTTTGATTTTTCAAAATCATGTTATGCAATATAATGCAAGTGTACATGACTCTTCGTAGCTTGTGTAATTCCCAACGTCTTTGGAGAACACCAAAAGCTCTTTCAACATCCTTTCGAGCACCTTGTTGTGTTAGTTTAAATAAGGAAATTTTCTCGTCCCGGCAACCGTAAATGATTTAATAAAACATGCTCATCGCGGGTAAATCCCGTCAGCTAGGTAATTCCCATTTTGAAATGTAAATCTATTTACTTCAAACGGAGCCAAAAGGACGATATCATCAAGAAGGTTGTTGTATAACGAAGAACTGTTTAAAACGGTAAGATCGTTATTCGCAAACGTTAACAAAAAAATATATGCCAAATCCACAAATCGTACGACGCCGCAACTTCAACCATTATATAGTTGGATGTTTTTTTTTATCACCTCTTCCAAATTGGTCGTGCCATGCTTTGGGTAGTTAACTTTTTCCTAATGCATACAATCGATACTTTCAAGCATTCCCGAAAACCCATGAACCTCTTCTCCATTGTATATAAATTTTAAATGTCATTTAAATCGGGTTTTCTTAAAAAAAAAGAAAAAAAAAAACAACTCGGGCATATATACTCCGGATATAAGTTTCAATACCTTACTATTTCTAAAAATAGTTGACGGGTCATATGACATCGACGTCTAGACTAGTACTCCGGATATTTTGGTTAATCACAAAAATAGTCGGCTAACAAATGTTCTTTCGCAGTATCCTTTCACGGTGTATCGAATTACGAGTACGTAAACTTCCAGCTTGTTGTTGTTGCAATGATTGCCGATACTGAACAGCTTGCGTAATCAATAAAATGACACTCAAATCGTCTTCATCAGATGCACTGGCAAAAGAATCATCACTAACATTTTTGTAGAGAGTACGTGTGTTTTCTAGAAAAAGTTATGTAAAAATTGGTTAAAATGGAGTATTATTTATAGTATTTAAAAATATTAATTTGGAATTAAAAAATAAAAATAGCTATTTTCAAATGGCAATTTTTTTATTCTATTTTATTTTATTATTTTTTTTTTGCTTCTTCCCAGTATCACGCACGCCAGTTAAGTGGCTAACGAAATGGTGCACGAGGGTGGCTATGGTGGCTCGAGGGTGGCGTGAGAGGATTTATATTTGCAAACAACACAACATTCTTTCACAACTTACCTTCACGGAAATGTCGAAGGGTCACACTGATGCACACTAAACAGAATGAGCAATCGAAAATAAGATACGAGTATAGGAAATGAAATGAGATGGAAATGAAAATGAAAATACAACAGTATTTTCATTTAGGGGTTAAACGGTAATTGCCCAAAACTTAATATTTATCAAAAGATAAATATTAAGGGGTAATAATTAATAAAATATCAAACTAATATCCCTTTAGGGATATTATTCGATCGGTCGAACCCAAAGGGAGAAGGAAAAGGATTTTGTTTCCTAAATAAATTCGATTACTTGTTCTACAAGTATTATAAATTCTTCCCAGCTTCCCAATAAATACAACGGGACGTTAAAGGATACTCATAACTCAAACACTAACCCTAAAATCTCTCCTCTCCTCTCTCTCTAACATATGATCAATTGACCAAAGGGTTTTTAAACTACTTAGTCGATCACAATTCGTCCCAAGTAGACCCGAAGTCGATATTGGGTTTACCCGATGTTTCGTATCTCACCTAACTTGCTTAGGTTCGAGCCTTGTTCTACTTGTGCAATATCGGTGGATACCTAACGTAACCTAAAGTTAGGTTTTCTCTCGATTATCAACTCAGAAGGAAGGCGAACCCGCGCAACAGATTCATTCAGGAGCTTACGCAAATAGGATAACAAGTAAGTATGCTGTAAACACCTTCCTTACGTGTTTATAATCAGGGATGGAATTAAAGGGTTCCTTGAGGTTCACGAGAACCCGATGGATGTTTGGCGTCTAGTGTAAAGTTTTGTTACCCTATTTTCTCGTAAATGAACCTGGTCCTGAAATTTTGTGTCATATAAATACATCTCTTATTTCCTTTATACTTGTAAAAAAATTTGTGCACCTGGTAATTTAGAGTCCTGCGTCCACCCCTATTTAGGATTAGGTTAAAATCAGTCTGGTCAGGCTTATCTGGTGGCATAGCCATATTGCCTGTTTTATTCCGTTGTGCATGTTTTATTGGCCATGCGGGTGACACCAAGACCCTACATGGCGGCACCAAATAATGTGCCAAATCAAATTTGGCATGCTCATCCGACATGGTACCTTCCACTCTTAGCAAAAGCAAATTAGGATGTTCAGAGCTCTTAGCAAGAGGAAAATAAAATGTACATAGAGGGAAAACCCAAAAAATCTACATGAACTACCAAATAGGCTAAAAAGCAAAAGAAAATAAACAATCCAATCTAAAATATCACATCACTGGGGTTAGCGCACTGGAGATTCCATGAAGATGACTTCGACGTACATCCTTTTTTAGTCCAAAGCATTGGCAATTGTTGGATGACCGGGAAGATATCATCCGTCTTAGTTGTGATCCAAGAATACGACGAAGAGTTGCAATTCTGTTTCTCTATTAACAAATAGACCAAACACACATTTAAAAAAGAGAACTTAAAACTAACATCTCTCTCATGACTGTACTTTATATACGATTATTGTCGTCAAGTTTTTTCTATACATACCAAGTTCTTTTTAATATTAATACACACTAAGTTAATTAGTAATAATATTGCTAATGGTCATCTTAATAATACTTAAGAGTAAAAAATAGTTTATCTATATACATTTTCTTCTCAAACAATTGTTACTAATTTTCACCAAAGGGCTTGTGTCCCATTGGTATCCATCTTGTGTGAGAAGCTCCCTAACCAAATAGTTGTGGGTTCAAGTCCTGTTTAAGACATGTAAAATAAATTTATGATATAAATATTAGGACATGTAAGGGTGTGTTTGTTTTTTTACAAAAAGGTATGATTAGCCTTTTACCACTTACCAGTCAGACGCGGTAAGAGGCAAGTGTTGTTTGTTTTTTCTTTTTCAATCAGATGCATTAGGAGATTAACCATTACCCTAAAAATAATTCACCCTCTAATATTTATAAAACTAACCTTATCTTTTAAAATCCAATATAATTATATAAAAAAAACCCTAAAAACAATTTAACCTCCAATTTTTTTTATAAAATTCAGCTAATTAACAAAACTAAATTAAAAAAACAAACAAAAACCCCCAAAAATCCTAACAATATCTTAACCTCTAATTCCCATAAAATAAACCCAACACTAAAATCATTACCAAAACTAAATTAAATTATTAAAATAAATAAATAAATAATCACACAAATATTTACTGCAAATACTAACAAAACCCCTAAAAAATTAATTTCCCCAAAATTGAGCTAAATTAACACAAAATCAACAAAATCATCAAAAATAGCCACTAAATATATAAAAGATTGAAACTTTATACATAATTAAGCATAAATAGATCATACCCATCATCTATAATCACTAAATTTATAAAATTTATAAAAAAGAATGGATTTTTATACCTTGAATTTGACAGATCTGAATTAGGGTTTGTCTAGAGAGAGAAGAAAATTGGGGATTTTTAGAGAGAGAAAGTGTAGAGAGAGAAAGGGGGATGTGAAATGAAGAAGATTGAGACGAGATTTATAAATACTAGTTATGGGTACGAGATGATAACGGTAATTTGATAAGTGGAGTTGCTTATTGTGATAAGTGAGTGTACTTATTCAGTGAGTGGTTCTTGTGATTTGGGATTTTTATGTTTTTTTCTTTTTTTATCGAATTATTGTGTTAAATACAAATATTACAATGTATTTAGTTGTAGTACTTTTGCTCAAATATTCCTTGCAAGGTTTTTTTTTAGCAAGAGAAGGGCCGAAACCCGCAAAAAACTTATATCATATACTCCTCGCAACGGAGGGAAAATTAACAGTTCTTACACACTTTTCATGAGATCTAAAAGCTAATTTAGGTACATGATGAGCCGCTAAATTACAGTCATGCTTAACCCGGTTGAGGGGGTAAAGTGGTAAACTATTGGGATGAAAACTGTCATTTAATCTAGCGGATATGTGTCGGATCTGCCCTCTGTATCAAAAAAATTGTTCATGAACAAAACATTAACAAATTATGATATGTGTAGTTAATCTAAGTTTTGATTGATAAAAATTCATTTTTACCCTCACTTTTATTATAGAAATTAAAAATGAACAATTATTAATGCAAGTTTACTGTTAATTAAAAAGGCAAAATAAAAATTAAAACAAAAATAGTTATAATTATTGTCTATATATAAAAGTTTGACACTTTTTTTTAGACAAAAATAAATAATAAGGTGGACATTTTTCTAAGACGGATGGATTATATTATTTGTGGATGTAAATGAAGTAAATGGATGATAAGTGAAAATTGGTACGAATGTTTGGTGGATCTGTCTTGTAAACTTACTTTATGATTATTTTGTTTTTGATACAGGTTTGGCTTAAAGTTGTTAATTCAAATAAGGAAAATGATAAACGGGCCTAATTAAATGGACTTAAAAGGGGACCTACCGCATAAATGACTTGTACAGTACTGTACAAGTCATTTATGCGGTAGGTCCCCTTTTAGGTCCATTTAATTAGGTCCATATATCAAAGCTATTCAAATAATATTTAGCTATTTTTTATTAGAGAAATGATACATAGGCCTAAAAATAGACCTAAAAGTGGACCTAAACACATGTGGCATGATCCTGATGAGTTGTAACATAAGTGGGTCCCTGTCTGCAACCATCAGGATGATGCCACGTGTTTTTAGGTCTACAATTAGGTCTATTTTTAGGTTCATGTATCATTTCTCTTTTTATTACTAAGAAAGTTGTTGAACTCATAATCTATTTCACCATTGTCTTCTCTTTGCAATGCCTATAGTCTGGATTGTGTTGAGAGAATATGTGTCCAAACGTTGGTCTTAAAGTTGATGCATGTTAAGTTCGAAATTGGGTTTGTGATGATAGATCCTAACGGTTCACCAATAGGTTACACACATAAGGTTTATTTGGGTAATATATTATAAACGTTTGTAAGTTGTTTTGATTTGTAAGTTCGAGATGATGGGTAATCATGTATAAGTTATCTATAGAAAAAAATACACTGTTGGTCTCTAAACTTTCCACAAAACATCGCCATGCACCTTAAGTTTTGAAAATCGTCGTGGTGCGTCCAAACCTCAAGGTTTTGAGGCCGATTGCGTCCTTTGACATGGAATTCTAAGGTCAACACCCATTTTTAGTTATATCATTTTTGGTATAATAGACCAAACACATTTTCAACCGTATCTAAGTTAAATCTAACCCAAACTCCTTTAACATCATCATTTTGTGCATTAGTTGTTGTTTTCATGAAGTTACTAAGCATGGATCTTGATGGAAATTGACTATATTAGTGTGTTCTTTCCTCAAATGGTGTATTGTTAACATCTCGTTAAGTAAGGAGTTACTAAATTATATCATGACTAAAATACACCGTTGGTTACACAATCATTCAATTTTTTGGTGTATGTTGACTTGTGAAAGTCAAACTGGTTAAATCCAAACACCCACTAAACTGCATATGCAGATGCAAACATGCAATTGAAAGCAAAAACTCGGAAAATCAAGATTAAAATTATCGTTTAAAATTTGTTTCATTACATAATGACATTAATCCAATGCGTATGCCAAATATACATCATCATAACTGAATGTTTCTAAACATTCATCTTCTTCGCTTTCATCATTTTTTTTTTTTTTGATCCATTTTTTTTCTAATTTCCTAATTGCAGCCTTCTCTTTCCAATGCTCCTCTGCCGCTGCAGAACGCCTTCCTTGTTTCACTTCAGCATGGCTTCCTTCTGCCTCCTCCTTTCCTTCTTCCTGCTTCTTTGCTTCTTCCTTCTCCTTTTCATCTTCCTCCTGTTCCAACGCAACTTCTAATTGATAGTAGCAGCTTTCATCACCTTCAACTTTGGGCGACCGTTGTTGGTTAGATACAGGGTTTTCTTCTGCTACGTTTGCTTCAGTAGTTGGTCTTTTGCTCAATTCCTTGTCTTCAATAGCATCTGCATCTCTTGGTCTTTTGTTTTCGGACAACATGATTTCAAGTGAATGTGATTGATGTGTTTGAGGTTGATGATATAAGATTGATATGCAGCAATATGTGGAAGTAACCAATATATACACAAATAATAGGGAAAACGAATAGTCTGTATTAAATTTTAGACGCATTTTTGGACTCTTCGATTCCCCATTATTTGTTGGAAATATGAACACATTTACAAACATTTAGGAACCAACAGTGTATTTTAGTCATGATTTAAATTTAGTAACCTTCGTACTTAACGACATCTTTACCTTCTTACTTAACGAGATCTTAACCTTCTCCCTTGTTGATGTTGAGACAGCAGATACAAGAACTTTAGGTGAAGCGCTTGCTACCTCAAAATGTAGGGACCAACGGTGTATTTTAGTCATGATATAATTTAGTAACTTCTTACTAAACAAGATGTTAACAATACACCATTTGAGGAAAGAACACACTAATATAGTCAATTTCCATCAAGATCCATGCTTAGTAACTTCAGGGAAACAACAACTAAGGCACAAAATGATGATGTTAAAGGAGTTTGGGTTAGATTTAACTTAGATGTGGTTGAAAATGTGTTTGGTCTATTATATCCTTGATGATATAACTAAAAATGGGCGTTGACCTTAGAATTCCAGGTCAAATGACGCAATCGGCCTCAAAACCTTGAGCTTTGGACGCACCACGACGATTTTCAAAACTTAGGGTGCATGGCGATGTTTTGTGGAAAGTTTAGGGACCAACGGTGTATTTTTGTCTTATCTATACTACTGTATAAAGCATTTAAGTTGTAGGTTTCACAAAAATTTAAGATAAGGAGCTCCAATCATGGAGTGACATGTGTCACTTCTCAAATAAAAAAAATCACCTTTATTATCTATTTATTTTTTTATGATCTAATTTCACCATATTTTTTAAAATTTTGTGATCTTTAATTCAATATCCATTTTGATATATTTTTATGAGTTTTTAGTTTTTACATTTTTAATGAGTTTATTTTATTTTGATTCAAATTTTTACAACTTTAACCTTTATTTCAAATAATACAAACTTGATTCATCATAATCATATACTTTTGGGGGGAATATTTGACGGGTAAGAGATTGCGAGGGTCTTTTTATATGCTGGAATAATGATGTCGCGGGAAAGCTACGGAAACCCAAACAAACACATACAACTAACACATATACGTTCGGAGCGTTGTGAAACGAATTCACTAACACTCTGTTCCCGAGTTTTAATATGAAAGAAAAGAAGAGAAGAGATAGATTGGATAGAAAAGAAGAGGAGAGTAATGTAATTTATTTTTTTATACCGTATTCCCGAGTTGAGAGAGAAAAGAAGAGAAAACTAATGATTTTACAATTATACCCTTTGTTACATACAAAATTTATATTTTATTTTAGGGCATTTAAGTTATTTTTTAATTGAAAAGTTTCCTAATATACTTTCCTCCCAAATCATCCCACTTTTGGGAAGGAAGTTTTGGAGAGAAATACAACCAAATTTCCTCTCCTTTTCTTCTCTCTTCTCTCATGAAAAAACTCGGGAACACAAATTTATTTCATTTTCTTCCCACTTATTTTCTCCTCTTTCAAAATTAAAACTTAGGAACGCAGTGTAAGCGGGTAGGAAATTGCGAAGAGAGTTTGGTTAACAATTCATTTACTATATTTATGATATATTATATTTATCGCCGCCGCTATGCGCCGGTATCCAACTATTTAATGATATGTATATGCAAGGTAAGAAACAATGACGCATAAGTGAAACAATAATAAACCACTCGAACTATCCACCATAGGTTGTCGGCTCATGTTATTGATCAATAGGAAACTCATGCTCCTCGTCGATAATAAGTTATCGTTGTCACTATATATAAGTTAAAGAATCTAAGGTGGTGTTTGTTTTTTAAGAGGCTCTGAATCTGAATCTGAACCGCACATCTGAATCTGAGNATCTTACTGCCTCTGAACGCGTCTGAACGGGAAAAAAAAAACAAACGGTCTGAACGACCAAAATGTCTTACCGCGTCTGAACGGTTTAGATTAATAGGCTGTTAAGAGCCTCTTAATGAAAAACAAACACCACCTAAACGTGCGGAGTTATGCATTCTGATCTGATGAGCAAATCAACCTTGAAGATGTGTTGGTGCATATATTGAACACAACCAACTATTGTAAATAGTGATAACTATTTTATGGTATATTTGGTTTGCCAAATGCTTTTGGATAATTAAAATATGTCAAAGGAATTTGAGATTTTCTAAAAGAACTCACAAATTGTAGTTTGGACTTTCCGCATCTCACCAAAGAAGAAGTTTATGCATCTCTTTAATATCACACGTCAATCATCTATATATGTGATATGACTCAAGTTGCATACATTCGACATAGGTCGTTAAAAATATCATATATAGTTATTTTATAATAGTGTGCATTTGTGTTCACTAAAAGATTTACGCAAACGTTTTTTACTTTTTCTTTAAAAGATTAGTACTCCGTATTATTATGGGCTCTTAGAGTGCCGAGTACCGTGACATGCCAAATTGAGCTTTCTGTGACATCTCAACATTACTTCAACATCTCATTTTAAGTTTTAACATTCACACACCAAAATATTCGCTTCCTCATAACATGCCATTTCACATGCCAAAATGGCAATACCAACTATTCTATTTTCTTTTCCATTTGTTCAAACAAACTAAATATTTTCATTTATTCAAATAAAAATACAAATTACAATACGAAAATAATAAAAAAAAAAACATATGAAATTTAAAAACGATACGAAACCTCAAAAATAAATGAAATTATGAATAAACTAATTTCCTTGTTGATGTTGTTGATTCGTTGCCAAATATGCTCAATAAGATTTCGTTGAAGACTTGCGTGTGTTTGTTTATTACGTAGTTCTTTAGCTTTTTTCCGTTACAGTTCGCATCACTCGATCCAAGTACATTGTAATTTGTATATTTGTCTGCGGACTAATATACAAGTCATTGAATCTACATATCGCAAATTTTAATCTTTCAAAATCATGTTATGCGATATGATGCAAGTGTACATGACTCTTCGTAGTTTGTTGACAGTGTAACCATGCGCCGATTGTTGTATAATTCCCCAACGTCTTTGGAGAACACCAAAAGCTCTTCCAACATCCTTTCGAGCACCTTTTCGTCTTCGTTTAAATAAGGCATTTTTCTCGTCCCGTGCAACTGTAAATGATTTGAAAAAACATGTTCACCGTGGGTAAATTCCGTCAGCCAGGTAATACCCATTTTGAAATGTAGGTCCATTTACTTTAAACGGAGCCACAATGGTGATGTCATCAAGAAGGTTGTCAAATAACGAAGAATTATTTAAAACGGTAAGATCATTATTCGCACCCGTTACCCAAAAAAAATGCATGCCAAATCCACAAATCGTACGACGCCACAACTTCAACCATTAAAGTTTGATGTTTTTTATCACCTCTTCCAAATTGGTCGTGCCATGCTTTGGGCAGTTAACTCATTCCTAATGCATATAGTCGATACTTGAAACCCATGAACCTCTTATGCGTTGTATATAAATTATTAAATTTTGAATGTCCTTTAAATCGGGTTTTCTTTAAAAAAAAAAAAACTCGAGCATATACTCCGGATATAAGTTTCAATACCTTTAACTATTTCTAAAATAGTTTACGGGTCATACGACATCGACGTCTAGACTAGTCATCCAGATATTTTGGTTAATCACCAAAATAGTCGGCCAAAAAACGTTTTTCAGCAGTATCCGTTCACGATGCATCGTAATACGGGTACGTAAACTTCCAGCTGCTTGTTGTTGCAATGATTGCTGATCTTAAACAACTTACCTAATCAACAAAATGTCACTCAAATCATCTTCATCGGATGCATTGGAAAAAGAATCATTGATAGACATCTTGGTAGAGAGTACGTGTTTTTTCTAGAGAAAGTTGTGTGGAAATCGGTTAAAATAGAGTATTATTTAGAGTGTTTAAAAGATTAATTTGGAATTAAAAAAATGAAAAATAGCCGTTTTCAAACGGCAATATTCTTTTCTTTTCTTTTTGCTTCTTCCCAATATCACGCACGCCACTTAAGTGACTAACGAAATGGCGCATAGGGGTGGCTATGGTGGGTCGAGGGTGGTGTGAAAGGATTTACATGTGCAAACAACACAACATGCTTTCACAAATTACCTTCACGGAAATGCCGAAGCGTTACACCGATGCACACTAAACAGAACGAGCAAGCGGAAATAAAAAACGAGTATATGAAATGAAATGAGATGGAAATGGAAATAAATATCCGACAATACTTTCATTTAGGGGTTACACGGTAATTACCCGAAACTTAATATTTATCAAAGGATAAATATTAAGGGGTAATAATTAATAAAATATCAAACTAATATCCCATTAAGGATATTATTCGATCGGCCGAATCCAAGGGGAGAAGGAAAAGGAGATTGTTTCATAAATAAACTCGAATACTTATTCTACAATTACTATAGATCCTTCCTAGCTTCCCTATAAATACAACGGGACTTTAAAGGATCCTCATAACTCACATACTAACTCTAAAATCTCCTCTCTTCTCTCTCTCACATACGATCGGTTGACCAGAGGGTTCTTAAACCCTTTAGCCGATCGCAAGTAATCACAAGTAGACCCGAAGTTGATATTAGGTTTACCCGGTGTTTCCTATATCGCCTAACTTGCTTAGGTTCGAGCCTTGTTCTACTTGTGCAATATCGGTGGATACCTGACGTAACCCAAAGTTAGGTTTTCTCCCAAAAACTCTAACTTGGTCGATCAACTCGGAAGGAAGGCGAACCCGCGTAGCAGATTCCTTCAGGAGCTTACGCAGACAGGATAACAAGTAAGTCTTTTGTAAACAACCTCCTTAAGTGTTTAGGACCAGGGGCGGAACTAAGGTGTTCCCAGGGGTTCATGGGAACCCGATGGATGTTTGCTGCCTAGTGTAAATTTTCGTTAAAAATCTTGATTTGTCGTAAATGAACTGGTCCCAAAATTTTGTGTCATATAAATACATGTCTTATTTCCTTTATACTTGTGAAAAATTTTGTGCACCTGGTAATTTAGAGTCTTGTGTCCTCCCCTGTTTAGGATTAGGTTATGTGAATGATTAGGTTAAAATCAGACTGGGCAGGGTTTTCTGGTGGCATGGCCATGTTATTTGTTTTTATTCCATTGTTCATGTTTTATTGGCCATGCGGGTGACGCCAAGACCCTACATGACGGCACCAAATGGTGTGCCAAATCAAGTTTGGCATGCTTATCCGACATGGTACCTTCCACTCTTAGCAAAAGCAAATTAGAATGTTCAGAGCTCTTAACAAGAGGAAAATAAAATGTACAGAAAGGTAAACCCAAAAAATCTATATGAACTACCAAATAGCCTAAAAAACAAAAGAAAAGAAACAATCCGATCTAAAATATCACATCTCCTGAGTTAGCACACTGGAGATTCCATGAAGATGACTTCGATGTACATCCTTTTAGTCCAAATCATCAGCAATCGTTGGATGACCGGGAAGATATCATTAGTCTTAGTTGTGATCCAAGAATACGAAGAAGAGTTGCAATTTTGTTTCTCTATTAACAAATAGACCAAACACACATTTAAAAAAGAAAACTTATAACTAATATCCCATTCACGACTGTACTTATTTGTATACGATTATTGATGTCAAGTTTTTTCTATACATACCAAGTTCTTTTTAATATTAATACACACTAAGTTAATTAGTAATAATATTGCTAATGGTCATCTTAATAATACTTAAGAGTAAAAAATAGTTTGTCTATATACATTTTCTTCTCAAACAATTGTTACTAATTTTCACCAAAGGGCTTGTGTTCCATTAGTATCTCATCTTGTGTGAGAAGCTCTTTAACTAAATGGTTGTGGGTTCAAGTCCAGCTTAAGACATAACATAGATTTGTGATATAAATATTAGGACATGTAAGGGTATGTTTGTTTTTGTACAAAAAGGTCTGATTAGCCTCTTACCACTATCGGTAAGAGGCACGTGTTATTTATTTATTATTTTTTTTCTTCAGTCAGATGCGATAGGAGATTAACCATATTACTCAATAAGACGTAGTGGTGATCTCTGATTGCCTCTTAGCCTTATATATCCAACTCCACAATATTAAACGAACTCTTAAAAGAACAAAGGTAAATAAAGATCTCGGATTTTATCAATTCAAAAGAAAGATCTTTAAAGATCTATATAAACCCATCATCGATCTTTATAAACACCTACCTGGGTTCAAAACCACAACAAACCTACAACGTTGTGATTTTTCTTTTCAGCCTTGGCAAGAAACGAAAAACACACAATTGTTATATTTGTTTGTGGTCAAGAGAGAACAACATAAGCCTGTTTGTGTTAGAATAGTTGGTGACTTAGAAGAGTTAAAAGTGGCTGCATTTTAGTTGGAGAAATGAAAATGAAGGGATAATAGGCGTGAGATTAAGGGTTATATCATTAGGTTTAGGTTAAACTTGTTGGAGTGGGTCGTATAACTATATGAACGTTGAAAGTTGTCTAAGGTTGTATCTGGACTGAGCTTTAGGTAATGATAGTTGGGTTTGATGTGTTAAAACATTATAGTGGAACGAATATTAGGGATTAGTGATTTGAGTTAAGTTGGTTTGAATTATTTAGTAAGAAAACTGTTTGTATGTAATATTTGATTGGATTTTAAATCGTGTTGAACTAAGTACCGGATTGAATTTTCGGGTTCATTAGATTAGAAATCGAGCTAATTTTCGTGAAATCAAGGAATTGAAGTGATAACCATAACACGTTTGTTGATAGGGTTGAGCAGAAATTGTATGTTTGTAAATTTCAAGATTGAAATATTTTTTACAAATAATTATCTTCAAATATACATTCAAACCACTTATTTATCAGATTGCTATTATTTATTATATACTTAAAAACAGAAAAATTAAAAGCATTCAGACAATTATAAAAAGAACTAAACAACATTATTTCATTTATTTTACCAGTAAATGTGGTAGTCAGATTCAAATCAAAATATTTTAATGAAACAAACACACTCTAAAATAAATTTATGCTACAAATATTAGGACGTTTAAAAAAAATGTTACTAACTTTCACAATTATATTATTAAGTCACATGAAAATACATGTGAATGTGATAGACATGGTGGCTTCATGCTTATGACGAATAAATAACACAAAGAAAAGTATTAAAATGTAGCATTACTTTTTATTTTTATTTTATATTTTATATTTTGTTGTTTGTTACATTATGTGGCTTTTGGGGAATGCTAATGTGCGCACGACCCACACGTCAAAGTATTTGTTGCAGTGGACCAGACATTCTTTTTTGTCTCAAAAGTTGTGTGGATCTAACTAATTTACAGTATTTTTTATTTTTGATAGCACAAATTAAAACTACTCATTAATGTTTTGAAACTTATGTCTAGCAAAATGATTGACGCATATTGCGCATCTAAATTTTTAGCTGGGAAAAGAATAAATAGTTTTGACATGTTGCATTCTAACAATACTTTGTAAATCTATATAGTAATGATCATTTTAAAATTAAAAAGTGAAGATATAAAAAAAATACTTATTAGTGGCGCAGCTAAGTTTAAAAACAAAATTTTTATTATTGGTGTGGTAAAAGTAACTGTCGCTGAAACTGTAGATGATGTTGGAGTTGTAGGTTATAAAATGAGATTATTTTTATAAGTTATTTTAAAAAAAGTAACCTTTCATTTTCAGAGATTATGATTTTTTTTTTTTTTTTTTTTTTTTTTTTTTTTTTTTTTTTTTTTTTGGTTAATAATCTCTTATAAGTTCTGTAGGCCAAACGAAGATTATTTTTTAAGTATCTTATTTTTTGAAAAATAAGTATAATCTCTCAACAATTTCATTTGCCAAACATGCCCTACGTCATGTGTCCATTGCGCAAAACTTATAAGAGCTTATTAGAACTTGAGTTTTTAAAATTAAGTAGCTTCATGGAAGCTTATTTCTTTTGATATTCATAAGTTTTAAAAGAGAAACTAATTAGGATGAGCTTTATTGTACATAAGGTATTTATCAAAGGGTTTGTGCTCCGATGACATCTTATGTTGTGTGATAAACTCTCCAGTCAAATGGTTGTGTTTTCAAATTCTGCTTAAGACATGTGAAATAGATTTGTGATGTAATACTGTGAGATAGTTAAAAGTATCATTTAAAAAAAACTACATAATGTATTTATGTATACATATATGTTTTGTCATTTAGCATATATAAGCTTCAATTTAAGCTAATTTGCTCATTAAAAGGTGAGTGTTATATGGCTATCAAGACATATGGCCTACATAATTTGTGGAAATTTATAGGGTTGGCTCCCTTTGACAGACCCTCAAAAAAAAAAAAAAACATGTAATAAATAACACACCGGCTCTTCTTGAACATGAGTTTGAGCTGACAACACTTATGGCTTGTTTGTTAAATTTTTTCATTAAGTTATGTTTAATTAAAAGATGATTTAATGCAGACAACCTCAGTTTTATTACTTAATATTTTCAGTCATCTTTCTTTATTAAGTCATAAACAAACAGTTTTCATATGACTTAATTAATTCAGTTTTTTTTCATATTAAGTCAATTAAGTTCAAATCAAACGCCCCCTAACTTTGCTTTAGCCAAACATATATTGGTAAGAGTATAATTTTGATGTTAACTATCAAAATACGAATTAGCAAGTAACTATAAAAATCAAACCCAATCATTTGGTTGAGTCATTGGCATTCAGATCAAACTTGATACAGACCAATATACTGATGAGCACGCAACAACACATTTGTAACATCGTCACCGAAAATTATAGACGTATAATATTTGCCATGACGATTAATAGACGCAAAACTTTTACTAGATTGGTAAATTTGAAAATTGATGAAAATGAGTTCGTTTGATTTTATTATTTTGGTACATACAAAACAAGCTCAATTTGTGATCTTTCACCAATAAACATAAGATTCTACAATAACCAATGAGTTCATTTTTCTGATGTTACACACTTACACTCCATCTATTAGCTGCAAGCACTCGTCATACAATTTTTCTAACATCTCGCTTTCATCATTTTTCATCAGAAAATCTAGGCCGTCAAAAGGCTTATCAAACTCACCGCGGCCATCCATGCTAGATGTACCGTCGATTTCAAACAATGGTGACCAGTCTGGCCAAGAGAAATCCATCGTTAAGAAATCCATATCAGCATGATCAACTGTAGAGCTCGATGATGCACCACTCATTGTGCCATTATCAAAAATATCGTTCTTTCTCAACAAACTCATAGATGCCGATTGTGACAAAGAACATGAAGTAGGCTGAGGAACGATTTCTTCTACAACTTCAGCGGTTTTAACTTTGGTTGGTTTTTTATCATTTCTTTTCTTCTTTGTCTTTCTATTCTTTTTTGAGTCTTCGGGTTGGTTTTCATCACCAACATTGTTAGCTTTGTGTTTAAGATGCGAATTCCAGTGGTTTTTAATCTCATTGTCGGTTCGTCCTTTGAGTTCAGTTGCTATGAATGACCACCGGTTGCCATGAATTGAATGAAGGCGAATAATTTGCTCATTCTCGTCCTCGGTGAAACTTCCTCTCTTGATCCCGGGCCGGAGGTAATTCATCCATCTTAGCCTACAACTTTTTCCGCATCTTAGTAACCCTAGATCCATTACAACGTAACGAACATCAATACAAAATCTATCATTACCATAGCTTGAATCAATTGACCAAGCAGATGAAGTATAGACGATCACAGATGTCAACTACTATTTCCTATTTTTCTTTTTAACCTTTAAGACATATTTTGTAGTTATGGCAAAGAACCACTTACATGCATAGATTTAAATTGTTATCACGTACGTATTAGGTTATTCTAAAACATTCTTTCTAAATTCTAAAAGAAAAGTTAACATTTGCATCAATTCGATACCAAACGTTCAATCTACATAATATTAAGAAAATGTAAAACTAGACATACCTGCTTTGGAAGGCATGGATCGCCACAGTCCTTCACCATGGGTTTGAATGTAGTTCGTAAGTACTTTATCTTCTTCATCGGACCATGCTCCTCGGTGTAATCCGACCTTTGCGCAACAAGGTGCTCGGCCCATTTTGTTATTTTGTCACACTAAAACAGTTGAGTGTGTGTTATACGATGGAAACTATGGCAAGTGGTGATGGCCCTTTAAATCTCTTTCAGAACATTTTTTTCACGTTTAATTTTCTAGAAATAGGATATGACTATATGTCATGTGAACCGTTTGAAGAAGAGACCTTGACTTTAGAACAAAATACAAAATATATCCCTCATGGTTGTCGGCTCGCTTTTTCTCAGGCGTTGAAAACAGTTCTTTACAAGGAGGTTGCCCAGCCCGACTCTGTTCAGATTGTTACTTTTTCCATGATGCATGCTTCAGGTGTGTAAGCCCAAGAATAGACAAGAACGCAGGTCAGGGAATAGAAAATCCTTACAACAAAGTTCTATCTTGAAGTCACTTGCTACATGGGGAAAGATGATGGTATAATAATGTTAGTTAAAACCATGTTAGATGGTTCTGGGTTGGAGTCTTTGGGCGAGGGTGGAGGTGATTTTCTCGAGGAGAGTACAACGGGTAACACCAACATCAAGCAATGTCTTCCCAAGGTTACGGATGGGCACTTTACGTCTGCAGTGAAAGTGCTATCCTCTTCCGGTGTAGCTCCATATTGTGATGATACCGTTAAAGCCTTGGAGGCTAAGCATCCTTACAAGCTACCCCCGTCTATGTCGAGTAACAAATTTTCTAAGCTTCCCCTTGTAGCATAGCTTGATAGTGTCTTTGGTTGCATTAAATCATTCCGTAAAGGTATATGTTATTGAGTATATGCACAAATTAAATTTAACATATACAAATTTTTTATATTCGATGAATCTGAATTATGCAACTAACAAATTAAACTACTCAAATAACGAGATTATTAAAAAAAAAATTGATCATATTTTCAAATCTGAGCAAACGTAGTTGAAAATTTATTATTAGTTATAGTTATTGACTTAACCCTAATATGCGTCTAATAACTTGTGTGTACACGTGTTAAAAACTAAAATACGGACAACGATAAATAATTTAATTGTAATACCAAAAATCTATAGATGCATGAGATTATAAGTATTAAGAAAAGAAGGATTAATGAATACACGCCAAACAAATTTAGTTAACATATAATTATTAGTTGTACACTTGTACTTACAGTACGAACCCGGTGCATGTAATATTACAATTACAAAGTATTAAACACTGCAAAATTCTTATACACCCTCCCTTCGTCCCATAATAAGTATTCACTTTCATAATGCACAATATTTTAGAAAATTACACTAACTAAACCCTTCACTAATCAAATGTCATCTCAACCCACTAAAATCTCTTCTCATTAGCTGAAAACTTGTAATATAAAGTGGACATTTATTACGAGACATCCAAAAATAGAAATGTAAACACTTATTATGAGACGAGTATTAAACTAAAATTTTAAAATAAATGATGCGTGGTTTTGCAACCTTCCAAAGGGTTTTACTTCTCAAGGGATTTTGAGAAGCTTGCAATCCCCACCAGATAGTGTACCTGACCGATGTAGTATAGTGAGTGGCAAGTACAAGGGGATTGATCGTTTCTCTAGGGGAATAGTGTCATTAGGATTGAAAGCTAGTTAACTAGGTCTAAGGGTGAGGGATGATTCTTTTTGTATTTTTATGTTTTTATGAAAGCAAATAAAATATCTCGGTTTTGGAAGAGTGGGCGGAATTAGTTACTAGTCAACTAACCCAAAAATACTACTAATGCAAATAAAATAAAATAAACAAGAAAAGTAAATTGGTGAACTTCTTATGACGAGAAAATGTGTTTACTTAGATTTCACTACTCCCTAGCTATCTCTTATTGATTAATTGGTTTGTTATAATTATTTGAATGAAGGGTTGCTTTCCTTAATACCAGTCGTGGGGGCGTGTACGTCCTTCCCCAACTCTATAAGCTCCTATCTCTTCCTATGATGACACGTTTAGTATCCTATCATGGCCTCCTTAATAGTCACTTATGCATTAAAAACAACCAATAATATCGGTGTACACAGCCGAATACGTTTCTTAAGACGTTCAAGCTTGTTACCATATAGGAGATCAGCCAGTTTTCTTAAGCCTAACGCGAAATCAATCACCCAAGATAATCAAACAAACCAACAATCAATAATTAGTAGCTAGGTTTCATTAGATCTAAGCAAACACTAAAAAGCCTAAGCTAGCATCTTAAAAGAAAGACAAGCATAAAAGAATCAAACAACACATAGACATATTGAATGATTAAAAGATTAACTTATCTTCAATTGAACATGGATGAAAGAAGGGTATGAAACCCTTACAATGGCTGTAAAATTCAGCTAGGGTTTGTTACACAAAAGTTCCACACAATAAATGGAAAAAAAAATCTAAATCTTTATATAGAGTTACAAGGGTGACAGCGTCAGGTTATGGGTCCTGACGCCGTTATCTCGCCGTCATTAGGGTTTCTTGACGTCGTCACTCTTTAAATCTTCTGGGGTGTCTCTTGTAGCTTTAAAACATGACGGCCTACTTCCAATTACACGTGACGCCGTCACGTGTAATTCCACCTAAGGTTTTCTAGAGCGTCACTTGCAAATGTTTCCACCTCTTGAATCTTCAAGTGACAGCGTCACCTCATAAGGCGTGACACCGTCAGGTGTAATTTCCTGACTTGTTTTTTTGATTTTGTTGTTTTTTTCACTTTTGACTCCAAAAACGTCCAAAATGCTCTATTTTCCAGAATTCTTGTTCCAAGTACCTAAAATGAGAAAAGGAACGATTTGAGGTAATATTTGATCATAAAATCACGATTTAAGGCTTAAATGACCCCCTAAAAGCGTAACATATATTTCCTTATCAATAAACTTGATTCATGTGTAAACTCCATGTGTACACGTGAGTTATAACGGGATGAGCACGGGTCCGGAACCGGACATGATGGATCTGGAAACGATTTTTTTGAAAAGTTGGAACCGAGAACCGAACTGAACATAGTTTTCGGTTTCGGTTATGGTTCCGGTTCTGGTTCTTTGGGTCTACTTGGCCAGGAACCGATTTTATAAAAAATAAAACTAAAATATTATGTACTAATGAATCAGGCCAATAAAAAGCAATAAATAATTGATTTTTTTAGCGTTTACGATCATTTACGTTTAAACTAATAATGTTTAACGACTAAAGCATAAACTCAAACAAACAATCATTTTAAAGTTTCACATTGTTCAAATGTTTAACAAAACAATGACACATAACAATCAGAAAAATAAAATAAATAACTTCAAACTCTGTCTAGCAAAAAACCCAAAACCGTTTATAGTTCGACCGTTTGTTTCCATTTATCTATTCCAGTTAGTTTCTCTAACTGTTCTTTCATATCTTTCACAATCACATTTTCTTTAATAGGGAAGAGCAAAAAAACAAAAAAAATAGACCAAAAATGAGTTGCGGGTTTGTTAGATCCATCCAAGAAGTGTCACTGACTTGTTCATGATCTTAGAAACAAATGTATCCTTGAAATGTTTTGAGTATGGGAAGTAAGAAAACATGTTTGTAAAATTATTGGGTATTCGGTTCCTACCGATGGACCTGAACCGAATCGACGATTCGACCCAAAAATAAAAAAATCTCAAACTCAAGAACCAGAACCGGAACCATCAGGTATGGATCCAGTACAATTCTTTTCGGTTCCAGTCCGGTTTTCGTTATGATCCGGTTCTCTGGTTCTTTTGCTTATCTCTAATAACAAGGAACTTGATATAATAAAATTTTTAAAAATATATAATTCAAAAAATAGGATTTTATGCATACCATACCTTAATTGGAAATTACAAAATGATGTACTCCCTCCGTCTCAAAAAAAGAGTCTATCTTACTATTTATGTTTTTCCCAAAATAAGTGTCCAGTTTTTATATACGAACATTAATTATCACTGTTTTTCATACTTTACCATTCTAATTAAAACTTGCGTTACTTATTTATTTTTTATTTCTATATTAACTTTGAGGGTAAAAATGAATTTTTATTAATCAAAACTAGCATTATTTACACATCATATTTTATAATTTTAATGTTTGTGGACTCTTCTTTTAGAACGAAGGAAGTATGTTTTTAATAAAAAGGAAAAGGAAAAATGAAGAAAAAGAGTGCTATTTTTGGAAATTATTAAACAATAATAATGGAAGGCGTAGAAAAAGTGATAAAGACATAATTGTGTGGCAGTTGGCAACAATCACACGACTCGCACCCCACTGGATAAAGTCTCACTCGTTCTCATACGATATTTTAATATCTCATATCGTTTCAATTTATCGTATACATCTTTTTTCTTTTTATTTATTTTTTTAATTTAAAATTTGGAAAATTAATGCTTTTAGAGTTATCACCATCACATGTTGCAGTTTTATTGTCGCTTTCTTTATTTTTGCAAGATAGACGTAAAGAATAATGCTCCTCTTTTTTTCCAAAATAAAATGTTAATGTTATACCTTAAAAATGACATCAAAAAGTACTAGTATATGAGTGTTAGGCCTTACTTGTTTTGATTTTTCTTAAGTAATGTTTAACCAAAATGTATGTTCAAATAATTGTTTTAAAAGGCGCGTCATGGCGGCGTTAAGGCACGCTAAAGCGTGAGAAATAACATTCACGTTACGAAATAAACAAAGGCGTCGACTTTAGTCGTGGCGTGAGATGATTCAGAAAAAAGCGTGACAAAAAGTTTTTTTTATTAAACTCCAATTTTTATTTATTTAATTTTTATTTTTTTTAATAAAGAATATTCCATGTAAGGATATGATATAAATATATAAACATATTCATATTTTGTGTCGCCTTATGAGATTAATTGAGTAGGCTTGCCTTAGTTGTCTGCTATAAGATAGCTAGTTTTTGGGCTTTCGACATAAAAAGTCTATCCACGCCTTAAAAACGCAAAAACTTCGCCTTGGCCGCTAAGGCTTGAGGCTTGGTCATGCCGTCACGCTACTCCTCGCACTATTTATAACTTTGGTTCAAATATATAATGTATGCTTGTAGATAAACAATTTTTTGTTTGTTTTATATGCCGAGTACGTGTTCAATCACAATTTTTATAGAAATATGTTACTTATTGAAAAAACTACACACTCCTTACTTTTTTCGTGTTAAGTCATGCTTTTGAATTAAGTTTATAACAAATAAGTCTTTACCAACTTGCTATTGCAAAAAAATGTCATAACTTGAAAATTATAGGTCAAATAAACACCCTTCATTTTTTTTTTTTTACCAATTGTATAGATACATAACAAAAAATCACATTTAAAATGATCATGAACGAGATGGGCGCCAGCCCGCCGCGTTGCGGCGGGGCGTTGTTTTATGCCTTTTATTATTGCACGGTATTTTTTTTAAGAAAAAAGTAGCCTGGTAAGGTGCCCAAGGAAAGTGCATGAATTTCTACTTGGTCAATTTTGTATTATGGAATCTGCTCTTTAATGCAAATAGCCTACATGTTGAAAATATCGCTCTTGAAGAATCAACGTAAGTGTATTAGAGTCACTACCTTGTCTTAGTTTTTGAGTAAATAAGCAAATAATTTACTTAGGATCACTGATCACGCAAGTTTCTAAATTCTTGATTTCTTATGGATACGCTACTGTTTCATTTGCCATGTGATTTTAGTTGAATACATATCGACCACAACTTCAGTTTATGTTCATCTGGTGTTTTCTATAAAAACCATTCAAAAATACCACAAAAAAGGCCAAAAAAAGTCAAATTTGACACATTTAGTTATGACCATGTCTTTTGAGAATATGTATTTTGACCATATGTCTACAATGTCAAAACAGTTATAATATGAAAATTGCTAAAAAAAGGAACAGCGGAATGGGTGTAATGGTTGCTCTGATTCATTTCATAAGCATTATAAGATAATTGATTTAACATAAGTTCTGTAATAACCTTCAAAAAATATGAGTAATTATAGATAGAAAAAAAATGATCGATACAAAATATTAAGGCACTACAGTACCTCAGACAAATGGGACTTTCCTGTGCCAGCCTCTTCACACGAAAATTGGTAACACATTCCCTTTCCTTTGTGTTTACGTGAATCTGTATCTTCGGCTACCAGATGATCTTTAATATCAACTATACTCGTTCGACCTTCAGATGCCACTTGAATCACACACATTTCCGATTATCAAAATCTTATGCAATAGGATTAAGAAAACAATGTCAATAACCATTGCAACATGACTTCTACCCTTTGTAACTCTATTCTCATATACGGAGGTGCTAGTCATTGACCAATTACGACTTTATTAAAATATCTTGAAAGTACCAGATAACCGACTTAATTGGTCAAACATGATTTTTATCTACTAAAGACGTAAGCTGCAAGTCTTTGAGCTTTTGAATATACTCCAGTAGTTTCAAACATTTGAACCGTCGCAAACTTAATAAGTTTATCCCAAGTTTTTTATTTCACCTAGGCGATCAATTTTCGATAAAAAAATAATTTAAACAAATCGTTAACTAAATAAGTTTACGTATTCTACCCCAATACTTGTGAATACAACATACATGCAGCTTGCAAGAGACTGTAAAAGAAGGTCCTGAACTCATACCTTGTCGTGCAAAAACGTGGTTATTGTCTCATCACAGGTCCAATCTTCAAATTTCGTTTCATGTCCAATCCTGAATTCATACAGCAAAATAGTCGTTCAGATGAGCAAATACTTTGAAAATCTTGTAAGGGTATGTTTAGTTAATGTATTTGCTGAATTTATACAGGAGGAGTTATAGATACATGTTTCCATTGACAATTCATTATTGCAAATCACGGGTATCTTCTTGATTATTCTGAGATATATGCATACAACTGGTGCAAGCACTATCTACAACCCGTGTTGCATCTTGATTATTAGGTGCAATACGTACGAAAAACAATAAGAATGAAAACAGTTTAAAGCAAAGATAAGACTAAACCATGAAATAAATTGTGTACCTACATGAAATTGTATTACTGTGGGTGTCGAGCAGCCGTGCAGACAATGTCTGACATGGACGGAGCATATTCTTCATTACCAACTGTCACAACAGCAAATTGCAAGAAGTTAGTTGCAAAAAGTTGATATAACCTAAACCATTATCTATATGTTGTGCCAATAAAGAAAATTGTAAAGTCTGCATTTAAAGCCAGGTATAAATTGTTCCAAATGTCAGCAACAGAAAGCAGTAAATTACCTTACAAAGGTCCTGAAAAAAAAAAGGCATGGAGAAAAAAAGGCAAGTTAGTATAACAGAACACCATAAGACTCACAACAACATTCGTAGAGTTCATGTAATTACCCTTTTAATACAGCAAAAAAACGTTGACATAAAGATAACCTTCATATAAACATCATACCAAATTTGAAGCCCGAATCGCTAGTAATCGCCGGTCAGCCGTACGACGGTGAATCCGTTCAAAATGTTGATTAATTGCCAGAGAGTCGGGTATGGCGGATGTACTATTCTCTTGATTTAGGATCCACAATGGTCACACTACAAATGTGAGGCAAAAAGATAAGCACTCGTTATAATTAACACACTAAATAGTAAATACAGTTTCGGAAAGTTATTATAACCTAATGTATTCATCTTCAGTAGGCACTTCCAGAATCTCATGAATACGGTCATCCCTATGAGCCACTACTTCCACCTTCTTGAGTGCCGTACAACCATAACTGAGATGCCATGTAATCTGATAGCTTCTCCAAATTTATATTTCCTAAATGGAATGTTGCACTTCTGAATATGAAAGAATAAAGACGACAAAATAAAAGTAAAAACAAAGCTAGAGATAACCTGAATAACTCTGTAAATCCAAGTTCCTATCTTTTTTGCAGAAAATACATGTACAGGTGCAAATAAGATCCAAAAGTATTTTAATAGCCTCCAAGGCCTGACCTAAGAAGTAAAAGCAAACCATAAAACCTTTATGTGAGGTGGAGGTATCGTTAGTTCTAGAAACATAATCCCCATGAACATCATCATCTACTTCATAAACCATCACCTCGATCAATAACATAAGTCAAACACAGCGGGTGGTTCAGCATAAATGGCACGCAAAAATACGACCTGAATATAACTGCAACACCGAATTAAAATCTTAAGTTTCAGTTATTTTGATTTAACACTATTGACCGAAACCCTAAATCTCAAATCAGGCAAAACTAAATACAACAAAATTAAACACAAAACCATAAAAGTTTTACCTGGTATAATCGAGTCAGAGATACTCTCAAATCCGTTCAGCATCGTATGCAACATGACACCAAAGTTCAACAGGATTCAGGATATTAGATCGCGTTATCCAAAAAAAAACCCAAAGTTCAAGAGGATTCAAGCTATTAGATCCGTTTAATCCAGCAAACTGATAAAAATAGAGGATTCAAGATGATTCAAGATGACAGGGAAGCTCTAGAGAATTCAGGGTGTTTGATCGGCTTATCCATAAAAAAATAGCGTATGGATGAGGATGAGTGCAGTTCTAGAGGATTCAGGAAATGGACCGATAACACGGGCCAAAATCAGCCCAAAAAAGAAGCGGGAACCCACTATGATACACGACGTCGTATCATTTCATAAATAATATATATATTAACTAGTTATAATACCCGCGCACGCGCGGGGTTTTTTCTAAACTTTTCAATAATGTATTTTTATTTATTAAAAAAATAAATAGCTTAATTTTTGTTTTTTGTTTTAATTATGATTCCTTATTTTGATTTATAATTATATTTGATATACGTGATCAGGGGTGAAAATGAGCCGAGCCGCTCGTGAAAAGCTCGGGATCGGATCGGTAAAAAGCTCGAACGAGTCGAGCCTAAACGAGCTCGAGCCCGAGCTCGAGCCTAAGTTTGAGCTCATTTAATAATCGAGCTCGAGCCCGAGCTCTATACAAAAAGCTTGAGTAGGCTCGCGAGCCTAAACGAGCCCTAGAAATATATACGTATATATATTGTCTATACGTATAAACGAGCTTAAAAGTAGTAAACGAGCTCGAGCCTTATGTAATTAACGAGCCGAGCTTTATTTGAACTTTGTTTT